>KE504721.1:1287739-1311293 GCA_000441515.1 Elaeis oleifera
GTGATCATTGCGTAGGTAAAAGAGTGGTCGACAGTCGATGAGGATTTATTCTCCAATGTCTGTTTTTCTTTTTTTTTTTTGGGGGATAAGGTTCACCAAGGCTGGATGACATAATTATTAATTATTAGAATATGCCATAATTTTGTTAGGGGATAAGGTTCTCAAATGAATCAGCTACCACAAGCAAAGGGTTATTAATTATGAACATTTAATTACCGATCCTCTGATTGACACCACTCTAACGAAAACTCCCTGTTGATCAAAACTACAACTCTCGATCCCTATTTAGCGTAATACATCAGTTTTGGTGCGATATGTCTTTAAAAAATATCAAAAGTACCCTTTCACACCTATTTTACAAAACGATCCCAATTCCATACTTTATCACATGTATCTCTATTTTTTTTGGAAGAAATAGTAGAAGGCTGTTCTTTAAGGGATTTCTTGCCCATCCTCATCCTTCCAAATTTGGCAAAACTCAGGCCGAATATTCTGATGTGGACATTCACTTTTTGAGAGATTTTCTGCCTGTTATGGCCTTCTCAAATTGCTTCGGACGTAGGTCAGGTTTTGAGGATTTTTCTACTCATTTTGATCTTCCCAAATTCCATTGTTCTCAGGTCAGAATATTCTGATACAAATATCAAGTTTTAAAAATTTTATTCAGATTTTTTTGAGATTTTGTTCTTCATTATTGTCTAAGGGATTTAAAGGAGCTCATCTAGTATTTTAAACAATCTCATCTAGCTTTCTAATAGTCATGGATTCTAGAAATATCGAAAATCTAGTTTTCATGGATGTGTGCTCTTATGGTAGCGAGAGCTACATTATTTTAATTTCATAAGACTCAATCTTCGATTACATGGTTAATGAAATAGTAGAGAGATGGAAGCATCTATCCCCTGTAATAATGAAAATCAAATTCTATATTCCTAACAATTCAAGAATGCTTATTAAGCTCATGGTGGATTAGGATGTTAGGAATATGCATGAAATATATTTGAAATTAAAAGCTGCAATAATTGAGATGGTTGTATCTCATTGTATATCTACGACTGAATCTTCTAAAGTGATAATCAATATGAGATAATACAGAATTTAATTATAAATTATATATCTATTTTATTTTAATTAGTTATTTTATGCATTTGTATGTAGTTGCAGCATGAATATAGTACTTATGATATATGTAATAGTTCAAAATTGATTGATAATATAATAAAAAATAATCCTTTATATTATAGGGATAGTGGTCCAATCCATAATGCTGAACATACAAGTTATTATAAAAATGATCAAATGGTTGATTCATCTCGTTTTTCATCATTTGCTAGCTTGAGTAATTTTATTTGAGTTGTTAAAGAAACAAGAGCTGTAATTGAAGATGAACCAAGTCAAAAAATACATTGGATGCTTGGAAGAGATGCATAGAGAGTATAGATCAAGAACTTAAGAATGTTAAAATCCTTCATGCTACAATTCACAAGTTCTGCATTGCAAATTATAAGATTTTGTATTTGTTAAGAATGATCGTATGCGTGTGACTGTAGAGTGTACATATAATAGATGTGGATGGCGCATTTATGCTTTTCGCCTTGGGAATCAAGATAAGTTTGCAATTAAAATTATGAATAATGAATATACATGTAGAGTAGGATTGCAAAATCGATATCATCCCAAGGCTTCGAAACATTGAATTTCAAATATTATCAAGGAGAAACTTCAAGATATGCCTTTATATAGGCCGACTGATATTGTAAAAGATATTCATCATGAATATGGTGTGGAATTATCATATCATCAAGCATGGCATGAAAAAGAGATTGCTATCAAAGAGATCTATGGTGAGAGGTCAGTATTTTATGAAAGGATACGATAGTATTGTGATGCCATTCTTCAAACTAATCCTAGCAGCATAGCAATGTATGAAATCATTGAAGATCAACTTAGATGTCTATTTATTTCATTTAAAGCCTCAATCAATAGTTTCATAAAAAGTTGTAGACCTCTAATATTTATAGATGTATCATTTGTTAAGTATAAGGATGGAGGAGTTTTACTTGGTGCTACAGATAAAGATGCGAATGATGATATGTTCTCAATTATATATGTTATTGTTGATATAGAAAATGATGACCATTAGGACTGATTTTGTCGAATATTAAAAGAAGCCTTTGAGTCTTGCATAGACTATCATGGGCATCATTTTTTCATTATGATAGATAGACATCAGGGATTTATAAAAGCAGTATCGAAATCATTTACTAGTAGCTACCACTCATATTGCATTCATCATGTCAAAGATAATTACAAAAATCAGGTATGTATCATATTTTTTTGAATTTTTAAGTTATATCATTAAAATATCTGATTTTATTAAGTCATTGCTATCCTTTCATTATGGTACATGTAGGTGCTTGTCCAGTACTGTGTAGCTGAAAGGAAGAGATTAATTGATTTATTATATGCTGCTGTATATGCTCCAAACTTGAATATTTTTTAAAAACTAATCAGCAAACTTATAGTAATATCTCTAAGAACAAGTAACTTTTTGACACATGCAAAGCCGGAGCATTGGGCAAATGCAGTCTTTCCAGATCTGCATTAGGGTATCATGATATCTAATGTAGTAGAGTATTTCAATAATTAGATTCTAGAGGCTCGGCATCTTCTCATTCCTTAGATGGTTGATCATATAAGACTCCAAATTATGAAATTGATGCACGATTGATGGATTCGAGATTACAATATGCAAACTCATCTTTGCCCCAATCTGAAAAAGATGTTGCAGAAAAATACAAAAGAAGGTTGAAGGTTATCGGTCTTTATATCAAGCATTATGATTTACGATGTAAAGGATACAAAATACTCACATAAGGTTGACCTATGGGAATGTACTTGCTCTTGTGGTGAATGGCAAATCTTTCGGATGCTATGTAAGCATGCATGTGCATGCATTGAGAAGGTTGGTAGATCTTTGTATCACTTCACTGATAATTATTTCAAGACTGACATATATAGAGCAGCATATTGCAGAATTTATCAATCCAATTTCAGATATTGAGATGATCCAAAGTGTCTCAGATGAGATATATATTTACCTCCTATCATCAAGACTCATCCTGGCAGGCCTAGGAAGAAGAGAAGAGCTTCACAGGTGGATTCATCAAAAATTCTAAAATGTGGGCGATGCAAAAAAGGACACAATAGAAGAACTTGTAATGAGATTATTGAATAACTATTTTAGAATTCAGTTGTGTCGTGAGAAAGATATTTTGGGAACTTGCATTTTGTTATGAACTTATATTTTGAAAACTTGCATTTTGTTGAGAAAAGACATTCTGAAATATATTTTGGAAACTTGCAACTGTACACACTTAAATGCATGAAATACACAGTTAAATAGACACTATACACAATTAAATAAATTCTACATACAGTTAAATTAATATAGTATATAGCTAAATGAATACTGCACATAGTTAAATTAATATGATATATAGTTAATTTGTCACTACATATAGTTAAATCAATCCTATACACAGTTAAATTAACATCGTACACAGTTAATTTAACATTGTATATAGTTAACTAAACTCTGCACACAGTTAAATGAATACTGCATACAGTTAATTTAATACTATACATAATTAAATAAACTTTACATACAGTTAAATAAATACTACACACAGATGGAATGGAAAGTTGAATGCACTTTGGAGAGGTAGTTGACCCATTTCATCCATTTATTATGCCAAAAATGGGCTAAAAAACTAGCCGTTATGCACATTTCCATCTCAAAAATCGACCCATGGGTCGCCCTTTGGCATAGCGGTCGCCCCATGGGTTGGCCCTGTGATAGAATAAAATAACTACTTCTATTTTGGCTTGCAGCACAGTAGGGGTCAACCCATGGATCGCCTCCCTTTGCATGCCAGTCCAAAATAGTGTGCCGTTGTCCCTTTTCAAAAGAATCAACATAAGGGTCATCTCTTTTGTCCAGATTGATTTTCTCTAAAATTTTGGCTTCCGAAGCTCTCGTGATTGCCTCTAAATATTTCAAAGTCTTCTTTAATGCTCTTGAGACTTTCGAAAAATATTATCTTGATCTCCAACTTGATGAAATTGTAACTTTGGCCTTCTTCAAGTATTTTTATCAATTCAAAATTCTTGAATATTCTTGAATAATAAGGTATCTATAACAAAATGTACCAAATAAGATACACAAGGTAGTGCCAACAAAAGTCACATTTGATATTTACTACATAATGTAATCCAAAATGCCATAAGAGTTCACATCAATTAGAGATATATAAGTTTAGTAGAGTACATCAATCATCATAAGTTTACACATAAGTATATAATATCAGCCCAATACATCAATACACAAATTTAGCTAACATCCAAGGTCTCATACAACAAAGACAATAAGGAGTACACAAGCTAACTAATCATCAGAATCAGAGAAAGTGATCTCTTGAGGAATATCAAGTGTACGGCCATGACCATGACCACACCTGCCCCGACTCTTGCTAGAGGAACCAGCATGGATGGAGGAATGAGGGGATGATCTGAAAGGCTGGGAAGAAGATGGGGCTCTAGCCAATAATAGAACCCTAATAGAGTCAAGCAACCTAATGCCCTCGACATGGACTGTAGAAGAGAACCAACCCCACTAGCAATAGCACCATTCGATCCTCTGAACTCCTACCTCAATGTCTCGATCCTGGATTCAATTATACTACAAAGTCTTCCTGCTTCGACTGATAAATCTGATATCTAAGTGATGTCATCGCTCGACTTGATGGAAAGTGATAGTGTCCTCACCTCTCTCTTCAAATCAAATATTCTGCTACTGAGCCTAAGAACTATGCTCTCGAGCTGCTCAAAGCGTGCATTCATGTCAGAGAACATCTGCATCACCACAAAAATATGAGGAACCACTAACTGATCAGATGAGGGGGCCATGTGGAAGCTCGCCCCTGAGATGTGCTCCTGGCTGTGAGAAGGATCCCGACAACCTGCTGTGAGAGAGTTTGAAGTTGATCATCCTCCAGTATGATAGGTAAACGATCGGATCGACGTCCGGACTATGACTTAATAAAATCTCCCCTAACTATCTCAGAAGGACTTACCTCAGGATCTAAAATCAATTGCATAACTGAGAATCTGTGCTCACAAGGCGATGAAGAAGGTCCCTCCCCTCAGCTCTGTCCTCCTCCTCCTCAGTGCCTTTACTCCAATGGCCATCAACTTAAGTGAAACCTATCCAATGTAGAGTATTACGGTTGTAAGTATCCGTATGGGATAGACAACTAGTAGCCTCCCCTCAAAACTGATCCCAAATCTCTTGAAGACAAGTGCGAGAGCCATTCCATAAGGTAAATAGGCTTTAGATCTATTTAGGGTCTCATGCATTGCTTCAAACATAAGCACAGGAAGGTTAATGAGAATTTCATAGATAATATGGTGCATAACACATATGTCTCTATCCGAAAGAAAATCATGTCTACTTCCTCTAGAAAAAAATATTTTTGTTACCATGTGATGGAGGAGTCTGATTTCAATATTTAAATCTTTAGCTTCTATTTTACTGATTCCCCTTACATCCTCCACTCCCAAAATGGATTTAAAACCATCTTCTTTGTTGGAAAGTTCTTCTTCACAAGATCCTTCTTAACGAAGGTGAAGAATTTCTCCAAGATGATATGGATCCAAATCAATTTCTACACCCTTAATTAAAGATCTACTAATTCCATCATGATAAATAAAGTTTTGATAAAACTCTAATACGATCAACATAGATTGTTCCTTAAGCATATAGCAAAAACTCCAACCTTGCCTCTTGATCTTTCTCCAATTGAAAAACCTTCCCTTTCAAAGAATTAAATCTATATTTCTTCTTAATGCAACTTTTCTTGCAGAGAGGGTTACCTTGCTCGGAGTAACTAGAGGCAAAGATGGAATAGGAGCCAGAGCAGCTTTCTTCTTCTTCTGTTCTTCTTCAAGCATACGGGTGGTTTCCTTCTTTAAGGGAGCCTCAATCTCGGTGCCATAGGGAGAGCAATAGAAAGCAAGTCTCAGCCAAAGAGGGTGTAAGAAACTAAGTTCTAAATAAGGAAAGGTGGGAGAAGAAGCTTTGAGGCGGAGAAGCAGAAGAAAACCTCTTTTGGTGAGGATAGGATTTTGCGGCAAGAGGAAACTTCAAAATCAAATGATTTCAATCCAAATGAGGATAATAGATGAGAGATCCTACTAATTTAAAGAGAGATTTGAAATATTTGAGGGAGATGAAGGCTAGCTCATAGGATTTTCTAGAGGAAGAAAGGATTTGACAGTAGGAAGAGGAAGAAGAGGCTGGTTTTCGATGGAGGGGTCAATTCATGGGATGTAGAGAAGGATTTTTTTAAAATAAAATAGGACGTCCCATGAGCCCTAGGGAGAAGATTAAAATATCCTTATGGGGCATTCCTTTCTCATGGGATGACTTAAGAGTCGCCCCATTTGGACAGATAAGCCAAATTCATCAAAAAAATTTGAAAAAGGAGAAAAAGATGGAAAATTCAAGGATGAACATGCACAACAGGCAATTTGAGCTTAAATCAAGGAAATAAGACTTAATAAGACTGATTTAAGAGAATTTAAGGAAAGAGTGGAGATCAACAAGAAATCATTAAGCATAGGGATCTAAAATTCTTAGTTCTCTTCTACTTTCATAAATCTATCTTCATTCAAAGATTTTATAAAAATATCCATTAATATATCTTTATGTTTTTTGTCATTTCGGAGTGTAGAGCCCTTTAGGATGAGCTTATTTATCCCTTCCATAGTTGGGGGTGCATCATCAACAACCTTTTTCTTCCTTGATAGAGGATCATTAGTCTCATCAAAAACTATATGTATTGATTCTTCTAAATATGATACACAGTTAAATTAACATGATATACAGTTAAATAAATCCTACACACAGTTAAATTAATATCATACATAGTTAATTTAACACTACACATAGTTAAATAAACTTTGCACATAATTAACTAAATATGATATGCAGTTAACTAAATATGATATGCAGTTAAATTAACATGGTATATAGTTAAATAATATTGTATATAGTTAAATAAATCTTGTATATAGTTAAATTAATACTGCATAGTTAAATTAATATAATACATAGTTAATTTAATATGATACACAGTTAACTAAACATGATACATAGTTAAATTAATATGGTACATAGTTAAATTAATCCTGTACATAGTTAAATTAACATCATACATAGTTAATTTAACACTATACATAGTTAAATAAATTCTACGTATAGTTAAATTAATACTATATATAGTTAAATTAATATAATATACAGTTAATTTAATATGGTATGCAATTAACTAAATATAGTATATAATTAAATTAATTCTACATACAATTAAATTAATATCGTACATAGTTAATTTAACACTGTACATAGTTAAATAAACTCTATATATGGTTAAATTAATACTGTACATAGTTAAATTAATATGATATATTATTAATTTAATATAATACACAGTTAACTAAATATAGTACATAGTTAAATTAATCCTATACATAGTTAAATTAATATTGTACACAGTTAATCTAATATTATACAGTTAAATAAACTCTACATATAGTTAAATTAATATTACAGATAGTTAAATTAATATATTATACAGTTAATTTAACATGGTATGCAGTTAACTAAATATGATATATGGTTAAATTAATTCTATATACAGTTAAATTAACATCATATACAGTTAATTTAAGTTAATTTAATACTGTACACAATTAAATAAACTCTGCATATAATTAAATTAATATTGTAGATGGTTAAATTAGCATGATACATAATTAATTTAACTTAGTACGTAATTAACTAAATATAGTATACAGTTAAATTAATATGGCACATAGTTAAATTAACATAGTATATAGTTATTTTTAGAAAAGAGTCGTTGGCATGCTATTTTGGTCTAGCACACTATATGCGTTAAAGAGGAAATAAATTTTCTGTGATGGAAACCTAGGGTTTAAGGAGAGTTTCATATGAGTATTAGTAGAGTATCATGGGAGGAGTAGTAGCAGCAGCAAGAGAAAACAGCCAAGTGATTCACATCTTTGAATGATTTTGTCATGAAATATCATTAACATGGTATGACATCTAGGATAGGGTAGGAAGTTATAAGCCAAAAGGCAATAAATAGCTGCTAATGGTTGGTCTTAACTAAATTTATCCAAGATAGTTCTATATAATCAAGTTGGCTTTCCTTCAATTTATCGATGCTTAATCTTATAGACAGAAATTTTCATAAAATTATGCTGAGGTAGATCCAAGATATATGAATGCAACATGGTAGCATACAATTAAAAAAGAATAGTTACAAAAAGATAAAGAACCCAATACTTAGTAAAATCCTCCACATCCTGCAATCGAGACTTCCCAATAAGACATATCAATTTATTTTAACTAAATTTTAGTAATCTTTTATGGTCACTATCAAAAAATCAGATGATGAGGTCCGATTGAACTCTCTCCTCCCTATACAATTCAATCTCATCATCTGTAGCCCTCAAATCAAGGATGAGGATAATGTCAGTTCCTACAAAAAGAACCATATCCTACCAAACCTAAAGCCCTCCTTCTCATCATCGCAGAAGGAAAGCAATGCATCCAATAATGCTGCTTGATGTATGGAAGCTGAAACAATAGCCAAATGGAGTCGCAGCCACCTTTGTCTTCTACTCTTCGGATATGGACTCCGTATGTATGTCTATAACCTCGATGTAGTGATTGAAGTAGTACCTCTCATTCACTATATTTATTAGGTCAATATAAAATTCTTTGGCTCTGCTTAAACTAGCTATCATAACACTGCATCACAAATCAAATTCAAATGATACATATTAGATTACATTATCATAGAAGCTAATTTTGACTAACAAAATCATATTACATATGAATATGGTTGAAACTCAAGTTATGTGACTTGGTATTTTTATTTTCTGGATAGTTTTTCAGTAGCATTACTCTTTTCAATATTTTTTTTAAAATAATGGTTTGATATTTTCATGTAACCAACAATATTTTCATGTGGTTACTTAAAACAAACAATGAGCATTCATGTGAATAAAACAGCTGGTTATATTTAGAGAACCAATTCCTAAGTAATTTTTTTAGGGTTTTCTCCATATATTAGATGATATATTGGTGTAGAATTCAAGTAAACTCTCTCTAAAATCCTTAGACTGATCAATCAACTAGTTTAGGATCATTATGAACAAACATCAATCATCATATACAAAATGATTGCTTGAAGAATCAAATAAAGAGGAATAACTTTGAAAAGAGAAAATAAAATTAAATTTTTTAATAATAAATTATTTAAGTAGGAGAACCATTTATAAAAGCATTCATATAGTCCCATTCATAAGGAAGAGAACCCCTGCTCTAATAATGCGCCGATTGAAATTGCTAAAATCCATGGAGAGAGAAGAGAGGGGGAAAAGAGAGAAGAAAGAAGAGAGAAGAGATGGAGAGAGAGAACATTACCAATAGGTATGCTGGTGAAGGATTCTGAAGGTGGGGAAGGATTCTCACGGTGGAGAAGGGAGTGAGGGGATGCACCAAGAAGAAGAATTTTATGGTAGGGATTGGAGTTTTCATGATAAGAATCGAGGTTTTACAATAGGAACGAAGGTTTTATGATGAAGAAGGGAAAGAATCAGAAGTTCATGGGAAGAATAGTGGGGACAGTAGGTTTAGAAATTTTGAAAAGATCGAAAATATCAAAAAGAGGAATCTAGAGTTAAACATTTGAGGCTGTGGATCGAGAAGTTAAAAAAAGTCAACATGGCTTAATTGTTAAACGAAGGTCAATATGTGGATCGGGAATCAAAAACCCCTATTAATTATTAGAATATGACATAAATAAGACTACTAACGTAAAGGGGGCCTGAGAAGGTTCTCCACTGCATAATGCCCTCACTGATCACAGACAGTGTGAATGGCAGCCACTGACAAAATACTTCAGCTTCTTTAATGTTGAAAGAATCAACATAGCATCCACATTTTGGCACATGGTAAGCACCTTACCTGGCCCCATGCCACACCCACCGGCGCCCCATCCCCCCCTTGGAGGCATTATCCTCCCTTTTTTTTGGAGGTTTGAAATCACGATACCGAGCCCTGCCATCCATTCCATTCTATTATAATTTTCCATTTTGATAGCTAAGCAATTAAATAAGCAAGAAATAAAATCAAAAATTTTCAAACAAATATCATTCATTTTTTGATATTAAAGATGAATTTTCTTACATAATCGGAGCAAGAGAAGAGATTATTGATCCACGGACCTAAGGACTGCAATCTATATCAAGTGCGTGTGTGTGTGTGAGAGAGAGAGGGAGAGGATAAAATGCTTGGTTGGTGTGTGTGAGAACAAAGATAAGATGTGCCATGAAAAAGGGGACCTGAGGGAAAGGATCTTAAACTACTATTCGCAAGAAAGAAAAAAAATCGAAAGGATGACAGAGGTTAGTCTAAATAGTACTTCTTTCGGAGACGTTGACCCAGAAATCCAACCTAATCTCCATGGGAGTGACATAGAAAATCTTAATCTAAATATGAAAAACTATCATACCTCCAGCCATTGTTATTCAAGTCTTAGATGAGTCAATGCTCAAAAGTCTGCAACGATCTGTGGATGCTCCTCATTGTCAACGAGCAGTATCTTGATTTTTCTGACCCTAATCTGAGTATTCTCGATGGAGAAAATCTCACAAGCTCTCGAATAGATAGGAGATCAAGTTTGTAGAAATTCTTTTATAACATGCCTCATCCATCAGAGACAGTATTTGAATCAGTCACAAAGACTAGAAGATGGACTTTATCCACAATGATTGTATTGACCTCAACTTTATCAAACCATCTAATATATCCCTATCACTTTATCGAAGATTTATCTTTAATCAAAGTCTAGATCAATTAAAATATATAAAATAAATCCCAATGTATGTTAGTGTGGGCCATTTTGGATGGGTTTAATCAAAGAAATCACAACATTCTCCCACTGAGCCCAACCTAATAAAGCATCTTCGTTTAATTATTTAAAGTATTTCAAAACTTTTAATAAAATTTTATCTGGATTTGATAATTGAAAAATTGATGTGGCCATATTTAAAAAACTTAATTCTCTCATGGGATATACTGCATACTTGATTATAAAATAATCATCAGTGTGAATCATAGCGGTAATGTGTTATCAATCAACACACGACCTTTTATGTATCACAATACTAATGACACCTCATAACCACATTCTTTATGTGGAACTTTAATTTATAAATAGATGAAACATTATGCCTATTTGTTGATCATCTTTATATCCCACCATAAATAGCTAATCAGCACAAAATAAACTAAACTTTATCATATAAAACCCAATATGATGACTTTATATATAATGTCCAATATATATCATAAAATAAGCTGTATCCCATATGATCTATTTGATCCTCAAAATTTTGAGAATGATTTCTTTAGTCAGTGAATCTACAATTATCAATTTTTTAATATATTTATAGACACTATGTTCTCCTTTATTATTTTACAAAGAGCAAAATATTTGATATCTAAATGCCTACAAATGCATGTATTCTTCGTATTATAAGAGAATCTTATTGTAAAATTATCACAATATATCTTTATTGGTCTGCTGATAAAGTCAACAACTTTAAGTTCTATGATAAAATTCTATAACCTTATAGTTTATGAGGAATCTCATATAGGCATGTACCTTATCCATAATGGATGTAGTAAATAAAATCTTATTTTGCAAATATCTCTGATATAACACCTCCTATAAGTAAAAAGATATATCAGCAATTTGTACTATTAGTACATCCAATAAAGTGTGAATCCTAATAATCTATTACTTCATGATGATCAGACCAACTATATGTGAGCATGTAAACTTTTATACCTTATAGATAATATATAACTTTTTTATAACTTTTTTATACTCCACTCCTGGATCCTGTTAATAATATTCAAACATCGATGCAACATAACTAAAACTGGACCCACATAAACATGTGCATAGGCTCAATATCAGAAGCATAGGTTATGAACCTTATTCCTCTATCTTTATCTTAATTTTTGGATATTAAGCTTTATTAAATTTATCATCTTTTACAATATGAGCACACTCAGAGGAATATTTTTCATCCTAAATTTTGTACTATAGAAGTAAGTCCCCTAAGATAGTTCAAGTAGCCCTAAAGATTTATCTTTATGAATCTGAATGTCGATAATATAAGTGGCTTCACTTATATCTAACATTTTAAAATTTTAGAATAGAAACTGTTTGGTTTCCTTAAGTGGACCAAAATTATATTGGTAAGCTGAATATTATCTATATAATATCAAAATTATGAACTTACTCCCATTGACCTTCGGATATATATATATTAATCAATAGTATCTATTTTTAGACCCAAAGAATGTAATTATCTCATTAAAATGAGATACAAGTATGTGGAAGCCTGTATAAGTCCATAACTGAATTTTTTAATCTATAAATTATATGCACTTGTCCACTAACCATAAAAATTCTCAGATTATTTCATGTGGATCCCTTTTTTAGATCATCATTAAGAAAGGCTGTTCTTACATCCACCAAATATAGCTCTAAGCCAAAATGAGCTACTAAGGCCATGATAATCTTAAAAGAAGAATAGTCAGTGCCTTTCTTTTATGTAGATTTCTTTGTTATAAGTCTAACTTTTTACTATTTAACCTTTTCATTAGGATTTCTTTGAGTCATATAGATCCTTTTACAATTTATTTGTCGTATCCTTCAGATAGGTCAACTTATTGCTAAACATGATTATTATCCATAGAGCTCAGCTCTTCTTTTTATGACATCCAACCACTATAAGGAGTTCTCACATTTTATGGCTTGTAAGAATATCTCAAAGTCATCAACATTTTTCATCCATATCTATCAAATATATCGCATAATCTTATACTAGTAGATCTCCAAAGAGCTGTCCCTTGATCCACTTATGGTAGTGGTTAGATAGTTACTTCATCGGCAATAAAAACCTCATGGAGTGAAACTTGATGAAGTGGTGATCCCTTCTGAATGTTATCTCGAGGAATAACAGTAAGAATCACTACTTCATTTGCTTTACAGACTCAGTATTATCTTAAAAATAATGTTTCAAGGTTCTCCACTCCCATTAAATATGTCATTCTCTAGAAATCTAATTTTATTGTTTCTGTCATCCGTGGTTTACGAGATGGATAATAAAATCTATATTATTTCTGATCTCTTTGGATAACCAATGAAAAATCACAAGTTGTACTGAGATCAATTATCTTTTTTGGTGGATTATGAACTTTGGCTTCAACTAGACAATCCTATATATGCATATATTTCAAAATAGGTTTTTTAACCAATCCATAACTCATGAGGAGTTTATGAACTACCTTAGTAAGGATCTTATTCAAGATATGCGCAGTTGTCTTTATAGCCTCACCCCATAAGTACATAGATAGAGTATAATAACTTATCATAACATGAACCTTTTTTTTAAGCACAATATTTCTTTTTTCAACTACACCATTTTGATCTGATGTACCTTGACATTATATATTAAATATAATGATATATTCCTTTAAAATTTGTTAATGGTTCCGATCTTTATCCAATCTCAATATATTTACTATAGTACTTGTCACCTCTATTGGATTTGACTATTTTAATCATTTTTTTTATTATCTCTCTATCTCTATTTCAAATTCTTCAAAGATCTCAAACTCATCAGTTTTGTCAAATAGAAGGAATAGATATATGTATAGTAAATAGTCATCAATGAGTATGACGAAATACTTTTCATTTATCAGATACGAAAAATATTTGCATATAATAATGTGAATGATTTTCAAATTTTTTAATCAACCTGGTATCTTTTTAATATCTATGTCTATTTTTCTTTATACAGTCAATACATAATCATAAAATCAGTGAAGTTTAATGATCCCAAGATCCTATCATTCAATATCCTTATGACCCTTTCTTTGAAGATATGCCTCACTCTCTGATAACATAATATAGAAAATTTTAAATAAAAATCTACTCCAGAATTTAAGACTATGGCCTATAGTATCCAGCTATCTTGATAAGTGAACGTACTTAATTTTTAATAAAATAAACCATTCACTTTCAATCAGAAGCCTTCTTAATAGGAAGTCCTATAATTTATTAGTAATATGCACAAATGCACTGGAGTCAATATACCCAGTAGAATTAGGCATATTTACTAAATTGGATTCAAAACACACTTAAAAGAAAAGGTATTATTCTTTTGTAGCTACTTTTCATACTTCATGTAGTTTTTTTTTAAGTGTTCTTTCTTTTACGGAAGAAGCATTTGACAACCTTATTATTAGCTTCACCTAATGCCATAATAAATACTTTTTTCTTTTACATTGGATACACTATTTTTTATCTATTTTTTACTAACTTGATGTGAAATAAATTTATACTCTTTATCTTCTTTTTCTCTCAATCTTTTCTCTATTTGCACACATTTGGCTAGTAATTCACTAATTGTCCAATCTTTATTGTGCATACTTATAGGAGATCTTAAAGAGATCATACTCTGATGGAAGAGAAGTGAGAATAAAGTAGACCAAAGGATATCTGATATAAAAATTTTAATATCAGATTATTGTGCTGTAATATTCTTTATCTCTATAATATGCTCACAGATGCCGATCTTTATTTTATTAGAGCTTATTTATTCTGCTCTACATCATTCAAAGAAATATGTGCCTTATGATATGAAGAAAAAATTCCCTAATATGCTATATCAGATTTCTTATAGAGCAAAGTAAGTCGAATAGATCGCTCACATTTCTCAAAAATGCTCTTCTTTTCTGACGTACTTTCATCCATAATAAAAAAATTTCTCTACTCAAAACATCTGATTAAGGCTGGAACATCCTAGTGTGAGCATATTTTATTCTCTTTATTTCAAAAAATTCAATCCATTAAGAAGAAAATTTTTCTATGCCATTTTTAATAATTATGGGAGTTAATACTGCACATGCTCATAATATCATCAAATAATGAGACTAATTAAACTATAATCTAAAATAATTAATATTATTTCAGTAGTAAATTCTAATCTTTCTGTAGATAAAAATTACATCATGCATAGAATTTACTAATACTTTATTAATAAGACCAGCAACTAGGGGTAGCAAACGGGTCAGGTCGGTCATAAACGGGTCGGATAATAAATGGGTCGGGTTAGAAAATGGTCAATCCAAATCCGATCTGTTTATTAAATGGGTCAAAAATTCAAATCTGAATCCAATCTGTTTGTTAAATAGGTAACCCGATCTGATCCATTTAATTCATTTATTAAATAGATTAAATTAGGTTAAATAGATTAAATAGATTAAACGGGTTAAACAGGTTAAACAGATCAAGTTAAATGGGTCAGAAACAGGTTAAACAGATTTTAAACGGGTTAAACGGGTCTTAAATGGGTTAAACAAGTTAAACGGGTCTTAAATGGGTTAAACAGGTTAAATGGTTAAATGGATCAGAAATAAGTTAAATAGGTTAAACAGGTTAAATGGGTTATCTGACTCAATCCAACTTAAATATTAAACTGGTTAAACGGGTCAGATATCTAAAATCCATATCCGACCCAATTATTAAACGGGTTAAACGGGTCGATCCATTTATGACCCGAACCCATTTAATCTAAATCCAAACCTGTTTATGATGGGTCGAACACGGATCGGGTTGGCGGGTCGGGTCATATTTTACCAGCCCTACCAGCAACATAGATATCAAAGATAGAAAATTTTCATACCTGTGGGCCTAGAAAAAATCTATCCTTAATATTTAGATTATCATCTTATTCCAATTAAATCACAAAAATAACCACTCCCTGTGAATAATGTTAATGATCTTTCTGACTTAATTATGATTTTATTCTTATGCCATTAAACTTTAATTTACAGTCTTTATATGATTTTTAGCATATTCAAGATGTTGTGGCTACTCTTGAACATAATAAACCTACTATTTTATATAATTTTTACTATATCCAGAATGTTGTGGCTACTCTTGAACATAATAAATCTATTAATTTTATGTGATTTTTACTATATCCAAGATACTATGGCTACTCCTGAACATAATAAATTCACTAACTTTAATATGGCAATGAATAACCCAAATAACTATATACAACTTTATTATGATTTTTATCTTTATCATGATCACTATAATAATAAGTCTGTAATTTTTATTTACATATAAATAAATTAAAAATACATAAATCAACCATTAAATGTGCAAATTGATAATAAAATCATATAACAAGAATTTTATCATAATTATCAAAAAAATTTATGTAATTAAGTTTATTACAAGGACTAAATAATAATTCAAAGATCTTTATGTAATAAACTCTATTCCAGAAATCAGAATGCAATTTTAAGAATCTTTATGAAATTTATTACTTTATCAGGGACTAAATTGCAAAAAGCCCTAAATCTAGTCAACTAATTATAAAAAAGGGACTTTATATAATAAATGCTTTATCATGGGCTAAATTGCAAAACATCCCTAAACCAAATTAACACAATGTGGTCTGGTTCAGTCAATTATCAAAGGGCTAATTGATTAGTGGATTTATACTTAATGGATCCGGGTTTATGATCGAAACCCGAAATCCGAATCTACCCCTTTGAGCCTCCTTCCTCCTCCCTGAGATTCTTTTCCTGATGAAACCCCAAGAACTCTCCTTGGTTGGCGGCAGAGGACATGCAAAGCCATGTGGCCCTTCTCCAACCTCATCCTGGCTAGTGGTTGCCAAAAAAATACCAATCGACAGACCGTCGCCTTTTTCGAAAACCAATCACCGATTTTCTGATGATTAGGAAATTCCCACTGGGGAGAGGCGGAAGTTGGGAGATCCGGTGACCCCTCTCTTAATGGATCTAGGCCGGTGGGGCATCGACGAATCTTAATATGAAGATTGCTAGTCAGATGACCCTCTTGATGGCCGATTTCGCGATGAAGAAAAGTAAAGAAGGGGTTCTAAACCGTGTCTCCCCAAAATCATCGACGACCATTGGAAAAACCTAGATCGGTGGTCTACCGTTGTCTTCCCAAGGCTCCGGCCATCTTCATCCGGCAATCAAGAGGGGGGACCACTGGTTTATCAAGACACGATGGGTCCTTCCACCCTTTTTCCTTTCTTTATTTCTTTAAAATTTTCTTTAGGTGGTTTGTCAGTGACTTTGGGTGGCTGCCAGATGCGGGCCAAACGTCCGGCCATCCTCATCAAAGAGGACACTGAAGAAAGCTTGGAAGCCCCGACCACCGTTATGAAAGGTAGAGGGGACATGGTCGGCCATGTTCTTCCCTTTTCCCATCTCCAATTTTTTTTTTATTAATCAAAAATTCTAGATCACAAGCCCAAATAATAAATAAAAATCACAAGTTCTTCATGGAATCCAGAAAAGATTCCAATCATAGAAATCGATTATATATGATGGCCAGTCTCAATCTATAGCCAATCCCAATGATTGTTGGAGGAAGAATGGAGGTTTGGAGGCCTTTTTTGTTCTTCATTCTATTCATCAATAATAATATACCAAAATAAACATAAAATTTGACTTCTAAAAATTTTTCCAAGATCATGTCAAGATCATAGACTGAACAAAATAGCATAGAGATTGCTCTGATACCACTGAATTTTGAAAATCTAAATCTGAATGTGGAAACTATCATACCTCCAGTCATTATTGTTTAAGTCCCAGATTAATCAATGATCAAAAGCCTACAACGATCTGCGGATGCTCCTCGTTGTCAATGAGCAGCGCCTTGGTTTTCCCAACTCTAATCTGAGTATTCTCGATGGAGAAGATCTCACAAACTCTTAGATGGATAGAAGATCAAGTCTGTAGAAGTCCTTTTATAACATGTCTCACACATCAGAGGTAGTATCTGAATAAGTCACAAAGATTGGAAGATGGACTTTATCCATAATGATTATATTGAACTCAATTTTATCAAACCATCTAATATATCCCTATCATTTTATCAAAAAATATTTTTAATCAAAGTCCAGATCAACTAAAATATATAAACAAATCCCGATAGTGTGGGTCACATCTGGATGAGTTTAATCAAAGAAATCATAACAAGTGAATGCTACTGCACGGAAACAAATAGTTACCAAAATGTTATGATTTCTCATTGTCTTCGCCTACTAAAAAAAAGAAAGCACATTTTTTCTTTTTTTTTTCTCTTCTCTACTACTTTCTCTTAAAAATATTGTACAAAAGAGAGCCACCCTTACTGGACCAAAGGGATAGCATCCAACAAATAGGGACCAAGCCTACCACCGTCCTCAACTTCATGGACATCACTGCCTCCCTCTCACGCCCTACCACCCTCCCCCTTGGGATGTCCTGGCCACCACCACCATGGACATTTCCTCTGTAGTCAACCCCTCCTATTCTGATGAGTCCTCCGCCCTACAACCCACAAAATGTGCACTGTCGAGAATTGGAGTGGGGATGTCTTACACTAGAGACTGCGGAGGAGGGCTGTGCAGCAAAAGCAAGTGGAGGACCTCACCTCCTCCCTTCCCGTCGGTGATGTCTAGGCCACCGCCGCCCACGCCACCACCTATGGCTCCTCTGCCTTCCATGACCTTATTTTTTTTAAAAAATAATATTTTATTTTATTTTAAAAATAATATTATTTTCATTTCTTCTTCTCCTCCCACAGCTTTCTCTATGCCCAATGCCAAACCCTCCCCTCGGCCACCTGGCGCTATTCTCCTCCTGCGGCTGTGAGCACGAGAGGGAGGGGGATCTAAGTGTGGTGGCCATGGCAAGCATCGTGGGGAGGAGGGTGCGCACGACCGTAGAGGAAGTTGCAGGGGATTGGGGGGCCTGTACTGAGGCAGGGAGGGAGGTAAGGGTGGGTTTGCGCGAAGCCGCAAGGTCATCGCCGTGGTGGGGAGGTGGGGTGCGGGCACCAGGGCGTGGTGGGATGTTGGTGGGCGGTGCGAAGCTACGGCATTGCAGGGTGAGGGGGGCATTGGGGGAGGGAAGCACGGTGAGGAGGGCATGGGCTCTGGGGTGGGGGTGGCGATGGGGGTTGCACGGAGCTGCATCACGGGTGGGGGGTGGCGGGCTAGGGGGTAGGGTGGGGTGTACGGAGCCACGTCGCGGTGTGGGAGGGCTGGCAGGGCAGGCACGGACAAGCCACAAGTGGGCGCAAGAGGGCAGAGAAGGAGGGTTGAGGACCGCAAGCGGGCATGCGACCGAGGGGTGGGAGGGTGCAGAGAAGCGACGGTCAGGTGGAGTCATGGGTGGCATTGGAGGGGGTGGGTGTGAGGCGACCGCGAGAAGAGAATGGCATAGGACTTGTGGGGGTGGAGAAACAAATGAAAAGAAAAAAAATTCAAATGAAATTATGGGTTCGGCCCACGACTTCAACAAAATCATGGGCTAAGCCCGCGATTTTATCTTGTTTCTTTCTGCCACATCATCGGACCCCTTAAACTTGAAATCATGGATTCAACCCATAATTTCATGAAAGAATAGTAGATTCAAAAATAAATTGAGATTGAGGATATTTTAAAATTAATTATTAAAAAATACTATTTAAAAAGAAATCCCACATTTCACTGCAAATAATATTGCAAATTGTATACAAGATCTCATGTCAAGGTGAATTTGTAAAGATGAATCACCATCCATGGATATTAAATTACCTTATTACACACACATGCACATGCGCACCCATGCATACATGCATGCACGCATGCATACATACATATGTACATATATAGAGAGAGAGAGAGAATTATGATAAAATGCATCTTTTGAGCTAAGAGAGTGTTGTGTCAATGTGAATCACTTTAGCATATAACTTGTGCTTGGCCATAGAATAAAAATTTACATGATATTTGTTTCAACCAATTAAGCCTTAGTTGTCCAGAAAGATAGCAATCCAAGAGAGGCGAATTGGGTTATTTAAAAATTTAACTAAATAGATATTTAAGATAATTATATACCTCAAATTAAGCTAACTTAAGTACTTAAGCAATGTGCAGCAACAAAATTAAGGAATAAGTAAATCAATGCAAGAATTAAAATGATGTAAAGCAAGAAGACAAACACAATCACAAATACAAAGCATTTTATAGCAGTTCGGGGAAACCTCACACCTACATCTACTCTTCAAGCTCTCTTTGAAAATTTTTCTATAGTCACCCAACTACAACGTCTTTGTTTATCTGGACTCATAATAAATCTAGTTGATTTTTGAGATCATCAACCAAATCTATATACTGATTATTTTTGGATTCATAATCAATCTAGTTAGTTTTATGGACTCATCAATCAAAATATATAATATCCAATTTTGAGCTTGGATGTGCTTAATTCTAAGTTTTTTCTCTCAAAAAAACTTGAAAAAAAATAAGAATACAAGAGACAAAATTTCAGAACAAATTAAAATAAAAAATTAAACTCTTTTGACATCTGGAGAAGTCACTATTGAATTACTTAAATGATCCTTCAACTTTTTTTCTTGATGCTTGAGAGGATGTGAAAGAAGTTATAGAAGATTGTTCTTGAAAGATTACTCAATCTTGTGTACTTATTTTTTTCTTTTCTCTTTCCAAAGATATTCAATGATGGCTTACTCAAATTAATAAATTTTCTTTCAATCTATTTAGCTTGCTTTCCAATTAATTTTCTACTCTTTAATATACTTGAAAGTTACTGAAGAGTGAGTCTTGACTGTTGGAAGCCTTGAAATAGCCATTGGAACCAAAACTAATCGTTAAAAATGTACAAAAAATCGATCGTTATTGCTAATCCCATCCTAGAAGTTGACTCCAATTCCTCAGGAGTTGACTCAAGTTGTCCATGAGTCGACCTAGTCTCAAGATCTGAAAATATAGTCTTCTGTCTTATCTGAGAGAGTCGACTCTTACTGTTCATAAGTCGACAAAAGCACTTCCTCTTCTCCTAAGGTCGACTCTTGAACTTTCTGAACTTGATTTTTTTTATTTTCAGTCTATTTCAGTATAGGAGTCGGCTCCTAATCTTCTGGAGTCGACTCTACTAAGTTAGAAACTAAAAATTCAGCCTTGAATCCCTTGACTTAGATTTTTTTGAGGAGATCTTTTCTATAGATTAGTTCTTCAATTTAAGTATCTGAAAAATTCTACATTAATCCTTAAAATATATGATTATTATCATTTATATTCAACACTTTGGATTATTAAAATCAATCATAAAGTCAACACCATACTACCTTTTAAGAAGGCTCTTCATTTATTTTGCTTGTCTTCATTAAGTTATACCACAAATTACTTTATAATGCATGCATAACATAAGAACATTATAATGAAGTAAGATGATAAAATTGTATTACTAAATAAGGAGAAATTGGTACAAGAACCTACGAATACACTTCTTGATGATGACGAACTATAATTTTTGATATATAAGAGTGGTAGACAACTTCAAAATTTAATTACAATTATCCAAGATAAATATTGGTAAAGCTAAAAAAAAAAAGAAAGTACTCAAACTTTTGCACTTTCAAATTGGACATCATATCTTTATAATAGTTTATATTGTTTCTTCATTGTTGTTTAATCAAGTAGCTGTTTAGTTGAGTTTTCTTCCCTTGTCAAGGATAAATTAAGCATTTAAATTTAATAAAGATACTTAGTATGAGTGGGAAGAAAGAAAACTGGCTCTTTAGAGGGAGGGGATAAGCTGGCAACTACCACTCAAATAGGGACTGCAAGAGGCTCACAAGCTTTATCGCTGGAAAGAGGATGCATGAATGGGAGGACCAAAGCAAGGGAACGAGTAGAGTATACAGAGCGAGCCAAAAGGTGGCTGGGCTCAGAAGAAGCAGATAATTATCTCTACAACATCATATTTCAATGCCACTTAAATCCTTTACATTTTGATTTTTGATGTTCAATCATAATTATAGAATAGGTGGTCCTCTTGATTAAGGCAACAAAGATTATTTAGTTCGAACTTGATTTTGAGATTATTTATTGGTGGTCCTCTTGATTAAGGCAACAAAGATTGTTTAGTTCGAACTTGATTTTGAGATTATTGATTGATGGTTAATTTCAAATACAATCCCTTATCCATTACTATTTAGGTTTTTTCAGAAACAAATTGGGATCACAAAACTTCTAGGATACCCCTATCCCATGCTTGGAGAGTGTTTTCTAAATTTCCCACCAGTAAAATCTTCATATTCCATATTTGAATAATAATGACATTTTTTTTGTTGTAATCATCCTTCTCTCCTAACAAGGAGCCAAAATACAACAAGGGAATTGGTTTGTGTGGGTATTATAATAAATCCATTTCTTCTTTTGGTCATAAGAGAAATCAGTTATCATACTCTGGCAGAAATGATTAAGGCATCATGAGGTGCACGGTGTCAATATTAGCAATGCTATTAGTTTTGAGTAATTCTTTATATACCACATCCAGTGTAAAAAAATATACCATTCCATCTACTTGGACTACATAACCACCGCTTTTTAACATGCATTTAATGCATGTAGGTCTGCTTTTTTGTTTGAAATTTTGAATGATAAAAATACCTCTTTTCTTCTAAAAAAATTATGACATCCCGTAGTCATATTATAACGTCCTACAGTCAAATTATGACTTTCTGTACACAGGATGTCATAAAGAAGAGAGAGATATTTTCATTATTAAAAATTATAATTTTAATGATGAAATATCCATCTCTCTTTATAATTTCTGAAAGATAAATTATGACATCTGTTTGCAGAAATTCATAATTTGACCATAGGATGTTATAATATGAATACAGAATATCATAATTTCTTCAGAAGATGAAGGGCATTTTCATCATTCAAAATTTCAAATGAAAGTGAAACGGTAGGTATTAAATATGCATAAAAAATGATAGCTATGTGCTCCAATGTGGTTGGATGGTGTGCTCCATGTTAATTTTATTGCATCGCACGTGGTACACAAAAACTTTCTCATTCATTTTTCATTGTATGAGTTGTTTAATGAAGTGGACTAGATTTCTTGTATGTTGGCCTTGGGCCATGAAATGGACACAGGTGGCCTTTTGTGTGTTATATGTTACTGGGTTGGTCACCAGATTTCCTTTAACAACTAACTTGGAGCAATGATGCCTAGCCTATGGCGCCGATTATATCCAGTGGCCAATTTCGATCCCAAAATAGAAAAGAGAAGAAAAATAGACTAGCTCTTCATTTGGTGCAGAGAATGGATGAGAAAGTAGATGGATGGATCTTTCCATCCATTCTTTATGTATTTGATAAATATAAAAGAAGGATAAAAATAATTTTCTCATCTATTGGTACAGGAGGAACAAAAAAATAATAGATGATATTTTTACTAAACTATCATTTGATAAAAAATATT
>KE504721.1:1327626-1354036 GCA_000441515.1 Elaeis oleifera
CATTTCATAAACAGCAATCCTATTGCACATTTCATAACAAAAACAATTCAAATAAATCATGAATTTTCTTTTAGATCTAATCTAACACATTCATGATAAATTTCATAATTAAGTCCTTTCGCTGCTTCATCGGCGTGGGATATAATTGCATCGGCACCCCTACCGCCATAGGAGACCCCATCGAATGGGAAGAGAGGACCTTTAAACCCTACTTTTCTCCTATGACCGGACGGCCATGGCAACTATCAAAAATGATACCATCTAATTGATGTTTCTCAAAGGTGCTTTATCTTCATCTTCTACTATTGGAAGAGGTATATCTACCAAAAGGGGTGAAGTTAGGGGTGGGAGGGATAGATTTATTCCATCTGAGAGGGCTGTGAGGGGTAGGTCTGGACCTACTTCAACTACTGGTATACAATCTCTTGATGGATGTATACATTATTCATTTTCGGACTTATTCAGTGTGGGTTACTTTAAAAGAATTGTAATTGGTGGTCCATACTAGTTCAATTGTCTTTTGTGTAAGGTCTTAATTTATTAACTAAAGTCTTTTGTTCTAATGCAATTGTTTAGCAATGAATGATATTGTATACAAAAATTTGTGCTGTGGTCGACAGCTTTTAACATCCATATTCTATGCACATGTTACTTTTCATGAATTACTGTTGTTAATGTATTGGGTGGTTTGCAGATAATATAGTGTCAATTAGTCCTTGAACTATGCAAATATTTTTCATTTGGTCCACCAAGATATTTCATTTTCTTCTATGATTCATTCCATACAGATCGTGATGTGGCCCTGCTTCTATGCACATGACGGGCTAAGATTTTAATGAACTATTGTCGTAAGCCCAGTGGATGGTAGTTATCTCGTTAGTCATCATACTATTTGAAGTTTTTTTTTGTCCTCGAAGTTTTAGCATACTTGATAATCTAAACAGGTCAGCTTAATCTTACTGTGATTTTTGATAGTTCTACAGAGATATCTGCTTACAAGTTTACAGCATTCAGAAACAATCAGAGAAACAAAAAAGATAAGTTCTGATACAATAATATCACAAAAAGGGTTTCATTCATTTGCATTAGAATCCCAACTAACATCCATAAACCTGCATCACTAACAAGTTTTGATTATCAAAATACGTTACAAAATAACAGCATTTCCCAAACTCGACTCCTACCGCTGATTCTTCCAAAGCAATACACCAACAACCAACCAAGATAGCAAATAATCAGCTAATACATCTTTGTTTGCGGTGGCAGAAGTATCCAACTTCCTCCTCCATCGCATCCACTTCCTCTTTGAGCCGATTAATCACCACCTTCCCATGGGGGCAGATCTCCTCATCATACCATTCGAAATAATCACAGCATGACATCCTCCCCTATACAGAGGTAATTTTTTAAATCAAAAAGATGAAAAATAGAGTTAGGTCCAAAGAGAACTCATACCCCAAGATGTGGATAACCGAAGAACCTTCGATCTGGATTTCTTCTTGTCAATGAAGTCCTTATCTGAGTGCATTGCCCACAAAGGCAAAATCTAGCTTCGTCACTGTTCGAAGTCCTGGATTGGTAGGAGGCGCAAGATCCAATATTTTCACTTCTATCCATGACAAATGCAGTAGTAGCATGCCGACCGTAGAGGAGAAATAGGAAAAAGATAGGAAATTTGAATTTCGAGAGGATGATTGGAGAAGATCCCTTGCACCGACAGGATGATCGAGAGGATTTGGGAGGGGTAGGGTTTCACTCATATCAAATGAAAAAAGGGTTTCAGAGGGGACGATAATAAATAGAGCAAACTATTTTGCCACGTAATTAAGCCAGTGCCACTTCTTCGAAAAATGGCCACCTAAGTATCGGTTCAGCGAAAAACAACTAAACTAGTGAGAGAAAGACGTCGGAAATCGATCGAAGGGCAACATTAAGATGACTAGAAAAGATCAAGGATCAAAAGTTACGGTTTTGTAGTTTAAAGACCATTTTAAAAAATATAATATAATTTAAAGACAAAAAATATAATTTACCTTAGAATTTAATAATAGAAGATTAATAGTATAGATAAAATAAATATATTAATAACATAAAAAATAAAAAATTGTTATAGTTTGGTCAAAGAAATTAATGAGAGATGATGTCGTCAATGCAAAAACTCATCCCTCATTGCTCCATCCATCCTTCTTTACATCTTCTTAATTTAGAAAGATGTAAATTGATGGGCCATGACAGACAGACAATGCCTAATTTTCATCCATTATCTTTGAAATTTTTGAATCAAATGGTGAATAAAGATCATCCAATCTTCCAACCTCATCCATCTTGCCTCTTATGATCCCAACTAAACACAAGATAAAGTAATCTACACTACAAGCATTGTTTGATATATCTATTATCATTGATTACCATCTAATTTCTTGAAACCAAAACTGTCATTTGAGCCGCGTTTTCTAATTTAAGTGGAGTTGGTTTCGCATCAACTGTCATTTAACTCCCAAGGACTAAGTCATCGATACCACTTCTCATTATCAACTACTGGATTGGATGAGCTCCTACTTCCACTATCAACCATCTAACCAGTTTTATGCATATCTTCAAGGATCTACCTTCATTGTTTTACAGGCCCTTTCAGAAGCGGACTCCCACATCCTTTTGATCATACTTGTTGTACTATATAGTATTCAGCTGCATTTTGTAACCTTTAAACAGCTGGGTTTTAGCGTTATTACTTACTCTGGTATTCTCTGTGGATTATATCTGTTTTGTATCTTGGTTTTGGACTTCATGTATATTTTACCTCTCTCTTAGCAAGATATATTTGATCTTCAAAAAAAAAAGATACCACTTCTCTGATCCATCGATTTGAGTGCTATTGAATTCTACCATCAAATCTAAACATAATTCTAGAAAAACAATACCAGATCAATAACGAAGAATTTAAGCTATAATACCAACCCTTTTGACTTGCGGGACAATCATCATTACTCTTCCCACCTGATAGAATTGTCACATCCCTGGTTATCCAACCGACCGTTGTTTTTGTCCCCTAAATTGGGGACTTCCTGAGAATTGTTTCGACCAACCTACCGGGACATTATTCACAAGGACATCAATTACACCCATTTATCATTCTCACCTGTCAAGGCGCTCTCTCAGCCTACAAGTTGGAGAAACATTAGCAAGCTTTCTTTTAATGCGAAATCCTTTGTGCACCACGGATGATATAAAAAATTCGACATAAAATATATCATTTCATCTAAGTTGGAGAACATCAGCGGGCATTCTTTTAATGCGAAATCCTTTGCGCACAACGGATGATATAAAAAATTCGACATAAAATAATCATTTCATCTAATTGATCGACATAATTTTATTTTCAATATATATTTAATATCAGATCGATTTTTTATTAAAATTTATATAATAAAATATTTTATTTAAAAAAATTATAATATTTATATTCATATTATGACATCTACATTAATTTTTTAAAAAATTAAAATATTTTCGTCATTCAAATTTTAATGAAAAAATCGATTTGTAAGCATTAAATGCGTGTTGGAAAGTGGTTGGATAAAAATATTCCTCTCATATTATGATATCTTAGATCATATTATGACATCGTAGGTTATATTACGTCATAAGATGTCATAATTTTTTTCAAAAGATAAGAATATTTTTATTATATAAATTTTTAATAAAAAAATCGATCTGCAGACATTAAATACGTATTAGAAAGTGATGATTATATGCATCAATTAAATGAGATAGTACATTCTACATCGAATTTTCTGCACTGCCCGCGGTGCACAAACAGTTTTTCTCCTTCTAGTTCCCAAGAAGGAACGCCCAAGCGTGTAGAATTACTAGCCCATATCTGTTTTAGTGCCTATTATAGGCTGTTGGCCAACGTCCTAGTTAATAGGATTATGCCCTTTCTTTATTGCTTGTTCCTGAGAAAAGGTTCTTCACTCTATGGATCAACATGGGTAAAATTACCTATGATCATCATTCACAGTTGGTGGAATTCCTTGTGTTTCTCTATTAATGGCAGGCCCTGTCTTCAAGTCTATGTTGTTATCAGTTACATGCAATGTTGTTCTAATTACCAATTAAGATTTATATCCAATATTCTTTTCCAACCCGACCTATTATGTACAATGCGATCTGCCATTGAACTAAATCTAACCGGGATTTGGTCCAATTTCATCCTAAATTCAGTTTGTGGGCTGCACTGTAACCTAGTTGTGCCTTGTTTAAGTGATCCGACAAATATACCTATTGCTTGTTAAACAACACTAAAAAGTACCAATCTTTCTCTTGGACATTCCGGTAGACAAACCATCTGGGAGAAGATTAACAAATGGAAGATGGTCCCTCTGTCAACTAGCATGTTAATTATTGAATTAGGTAAGACATGGTTTCTTTACTAAGAAACTAGAAACCTTCTCCTTGATCTATGCATTGTAGAGCTGAAGTTAAACATTCCTGTCAGAAAGGTTGTTTATTCCACTAATCCTTGATGTGAGCATATAAACGTTTTTCTAATCTTTATCTTCTCTTTATTATCATAATACAAATATCTAGGAGCAGGGCCCATGCTTCACGTATTTCATCTTCTTAAGTGCATGGCTTTGTTAAACACACATGCCATCTTTCCTTCCGTTAATACTAGAACATACATGCAATAGAATAAAAAAATCGGATTAGAACACAACGTGAGGCACCTCATTCATGGGATTATTGAAAAACTTGCACTGCACATTGGGATAGATATTATTTTTTTATAAAATATAAATAAATAATAGAAGGAGGGTAAATTAGAAAAAAATTATCTACTTGAATTTAAACTTAAAAATAGTTACCTATTTAAGTTTCAAGTAAAAGCAGCTACCCATTTGGAGCATAACTTAAAAGCAATTATCCAAATAGAAATAAAATGATCAAATTATACTTACAGTTATAAAGCAACACTATAATGTTATAAAGTAATACTATACTATTATAAAATTATACTGCACTATTATAAAGCAATACTGTATTATTGTAAAATAATACTACAATAAAGAATACTATATTATGATAATATAATAATATCTTATTGTAAAAAAATACTACACTAATATAATACAATAAAGTAACACTGCTTTATTATAAAAAATATTATACTAATATAATATAATATTATTTTATTGTAAAAGAATACTACACTAATATAATATAATAAAGCAACATTGTATTATTATAATGCAATAATACACCAATATAATATAATACAATCTTATTACAAAAAAATATTATATTATGATAATATAATAATGTAGTATTTTGAAAGATATAATGATATAAGATATAAGAATTATTTCAGTCAAAATAGATAATTACTTTTAACTTATGTTTCAAATAGATAGCTATTTTATCTGAAACTCAAGTGAATAACTATTTTAAGTTAAAATATAGTTGAGGATTTATCTCTAGTTCTCAAAAATATTTTCATCCAATAATATATTTTATTAAAATTAAATATATAATAATTTATATTAAATATTAAATCAATCTAAAGATGATTGATTCAATAGAGCGAAACACATAAATCAGTAATAATCGAATATAAACTGTCACCTACCACAACCACCGTCTTCCTGCTCCTCAGCTAGTAATTGTGCAGTCCCCGGTGAACGGACATGCATATTCACATTTTGAATGGACATTAATTCAAAACTAAATATATATATAGAGAGAGATTGCGCGCGCGCGCTGTGGATTGAATAATGACTTATATGGTTAATTATACTGGGATCTACTTTATGGATAATTTTATCAGATGTTTTTACTGAATTTTTAACTATTATATATATATATATATAGTTTTCTCTAGTCGTATTTATTATAGATGGATTTAATGATTTCAATCTATCAGAAAATAAAAAGAACGGAAATAGATTATTAGACAAAAATTCCAATCATGTACACCATCCAGATAACTCATCTATCAATGCTCCTCAGGACCACCTGATCACATACCCACCCACCCCTCTGGGGACTGAGATAAGGGCGCAGATAGACCGCGAGAGAGAGGAGTCCGCTTCCCGGCGTTCCGCAGCGCTTTCACGCCCTCTAATCACTTATATTCTTATCATTCCCAAAACACCCCTCTTCCGCTACCCTCTCTGGCTCTCTGCCCCTCCTCCGCCTCACCATGACCCTTCCCGCAAAGCCTCTCGTCAAACCTTTTCTCCTCCTCCTCTCGCTCTCCTTCCTCCTCCTCCTCCTTCCCCTCCTCTCCCATTCCTATCGCCGCTCCTCCCCCCACTCCGCCGCCGCCGGCGGGGGAGTGGTCACCCCTCTCCTCCGAATCCGGCCGGGCTACAAATCCTACGACGACTACATCAAACACCAGCTCAACAAGACCCTCAACCCCGCCTCCGCCGCGTCTGGGCCACCCGCGACTGGGACCGCAAAGTCCTCGTCTTCGCCCGCTTCTTCTCCGACTTGAAATCCCAAGGCCTCCTCTCGAACAGCTCCCGCGCGCTCTGCATCGGCGCCCGTCTCGGCCAGGAGGTCGCCGCCCTCCGCCGCGTCGGCGTCGCCGACTCCGTCGGCATGGACCTCGTCCCAGCCCGCCCTCGTCGTCGCCGGCGACTTCCACTCCCAGCCCTTCCCCAACGCCTCCTTCGACTTCGAGTTCTCCAACGTGTTCGACCACGCCCTCTACCCCGACCGCTTCTCCGCCGAGATCGAACGCACCCTACGCCCCGGCGGCATCGCCGTCCTCCACGTCGCCCTCCACCGCCGTGGCGATAAGTACTCCGCCAACGACCTCTTCGGCGTCGATGGCGTCGTCGGCCTTTCAACAATCCGGCCTCGTCCGGGTCTCCAAGGTCGACGGCTTCGGCCTCGACACCGAGGTCGTCCTCCGGAGAAATAAAAGGCAACGACCATCATAATTCTTTCTCTCTCGGTCTCTCCCTCCCGCCGCCGGCGGCGGTTTTTCCCTTCTGATCCACGGATATCCAAAGTTTGAAGAATTCGTTTTGTTGGATACTTTGGAATTGTTCAAGACGATCAGATGATTGGAAAAATGCGGAATTTCTTTTTCACTTTCCGATGGTATCGAGACTTTGTTCCGCATCTTTATCACTTTATGGGCCTGGCGGTGGGATGGTATCTAGGACTTATTTAGCATATATACTTATTAAATATTATGATAATAAGGTTGTGCCGTATTGAGTTGGTTTGGCGTGCAAGTTGCAACTTGATCTAAGAAAGGCAAAGTGCTCTTCTTTTTTGATAATTTATATTTTTTTCTTTCTTTTTTTTGTTGTTGTTGCTGTTGTTGTTTTAATTCGCTGGAAAGAGAGAACTCGACAATTTGCACCTGGGCGTTTTCTTGCTTTTAGAATTATATTTTAATATTATTTAGTTCTGGTTCAATCTAGCGTGGGCGTGGGAGAGTGAATGTTTGGGTGGGAAGTTGGTGGAGTGCACGAGTAGTGGGTGGGTGCATGTCTGCCACGTGTACTTTGCCCATTTTACGTTGGAAATGCCACGAGTGGGACGAGTGGAGGCACCGCAGGGTGGTGAACCGAAGAATGGCGCGCGAGTCGAGCTACCACCACATCGATCATCTTATGTCGTTCCGCCCAAAAAAAAAAAAATCATCTAATTATGTCGTTTTTGTGGATCCTATACATCACGCGCTCGGGATGTTCCCATATGCGTTACACTGCTGACATGATGTAATAAGTGGTGTAGAGTATAATTTCTATTTTGAGATAGAATCTGATGTGTCAGAAGCTTATTGGCAACGATTTTGAGACCGACAGGCCTGTGATTGGTGCGGATCTGCGTGGGGCCATTATGGTTGCATGGGCTGCGCTGATGTCTGTGAAATGATGGATGGATTGTGATGGGTCATGGGTGAAGCTTGTGCTGTCTCACACGTAGTCGTGCCAATGGTCAGAAAATGATGCATGCATGCTCCTCCAAATGCTAAATCCATCACCTTATTTTTTTTGTTATATATATAACAAAATAATAAAGCGATGGATTTAGCATTTGGGCGACCCAACGAACTTTGTCAAGCTGGAAATGCATCCGATGCTTCGTAGTTGGTTGGGAGGCCTTGCGTCGGCTGGTGGCAATCTCGCTAATTATGGCTGTAGATGTGGACAGGATACTTTTTATCGTGTGGAGTTGGCTTGTTCTTGATCGCAATACATTGTCATCATAATTACGTTCAACACCACTAAAGAGACGTCAAACAATATATAATATGCATCCAATCTCCGCGCACCTTATCTCCATTAAGGAAAAAAAAAAAAAAGCTTCCTAAAAAGAAAATAAATAAATAAATAAAGTTTATTATGATTTTAACTGCTTTCATTTTTTACCGTCCTAAAATATGCGTATCTTCCACTTCCTAAATACGGGGCATTCGCCTTACTCTCTTGAAGTTTTCTTTCTGCTTGTGCATGCATGGTATTGTATTATGAGAAGCGTGTTGCATCACTGGACATATATGGCAGTTTGTCTTCCTGCCGTTCAAGGGCAAAAGGATGGTAAATTTGGCGCTTTTGGTCAATGTGTACGGAGATGATCAATTTGGTGCGATTCTCATTCGTAAAGTTACAAAGTAACTAACAATCGTGCATCTTATTGTAGCATAGCACTCCCTTCAAGAGCTAGCATCAGTCGTAGGCATTTGATTTGCGATTAGAATTGCAATCGAAATAAATTGAAATGAGAAATAAAATAGCTATATCCCTCAACATATTTGGCTCGAGACCGGAATCGGAATGCAATTTGAATACTAAAGAAGAGTGCATATTCAATTTTAGAGAATTGGGATATTATCATTTTCTCTTAGAATCGGAATGAGAGTGGGATTTTCCCAACCAAATGATTGGAAAAAGAGTCACTCATCCCATTCCAGAGTCCAACTCCCCTCCAACCACATATGCCCTTTATTTACATTTGTATATAATGCTTTAAATAAGGAAAGTTTTTGGAGTATTTTTAGTTGGGAGAGTTGGACTTTAGAATGAGAATAGGAATTAGTGATTTCTATTCTAATCATTTTGTTGGAAGAAGTTTCATTCTTATTATGATTTTTGAGGAAAATGAAACTCCAATCTTCTAAAATCTAATCTCCACTCTCTCTCCTAGCATTTAAACTCCGTTCCAATTTCGGATTCCAACTCCAATCTTGAACCAAATATGTCATAGGATATGATTATTTTATTTTCGATTTCAATTTCGATTTTGATCGTGAATCAAGCACCCCCTTGTATTGTTGTCCTTATTGAGGACTCATGGGGTATGTTTGACAAAATTCCATAAGATCAGGCATGAGCTTGGTTGGGAAAGGGTTGTTGGAGGGTTAATGGAAGGAAGTAAGGGAGTGGGTGAAGGGAGAGGGGGAGTGTGGGGGATGTCGGGACTTGATCCTTATGGGATGTAAAAAAGATCTCAATCCTTTCCATCCCTACCTCCGACCCATCACAGATTATCTATACTGGCCCATAGATGATCCACACTAGACCTTAACCTAAGCACGGTTTGATGAAAAAGATTTCTTTTGTAAATAACATTTATCTTTTTTGGGTAATTTTTGATGAATTTTTATTTTTATTTACAATATAAAATATTGAAGGGAAGATGAACAAAAGATAAGTCAAATGAGCAAGCAAATCCATATGCCATATGAATTCTAATTCAAACCGTATATCTGCTTGATCCCATCGATAGAAATCTTTTACCAATTGAGATATGTGCTATTATAGATATACCAATGTTTATGATTTCTAAAAAATATTGAGTAGTGAAGGCTCCTCAAGCAATTTTTTTGACGTAGAGAGGCCTAATCTTAGCTAACATCTCTATGTTTTCTTCTCATTGCTTTCTTTTATATTCACATTTTTTTAATTATGATGTCATCTCATAGGTATTCATATAAATTGACTCTTTCGGAATAAATTTCAAAAATTTATTTACATCTATGCTTTTTAGTTATAAACTTCCAAAAACAATCATGATGATTCAATCAATTATTATTTGAACCATTCTGAGCTGGAAAATTCGATGATTTTTTATTATTTAGGACTTGTTTAGATGATTGGGACTAAAATCCCATAGAATTTATGGACTTGGCCAATACAATCATCCAAATCAGTCTAGACTAGGCTATATTCGATGGTTGCCTGCCAATAGCTAGTAACATAAACAACTTCAAAGAAGGACTAAATGTACATTGAATTCTTGAGTAGGAAAGATCATAAAATAAGTTTCAAGAATACAACAAATATCTAGATTATGGATTCTTATTAAGTTTAAATGTAATAACAAAAGAGTGCTTCACAGCACTCCGATAGTTCCAAAATAATAGTTTCATACTAAGGGTTGGTCGCAAATATCTGTAAGGACCTGATGGAGATTACGATTGGAAACAGATAGATGTAGGAGCAGTTGTAGTGATAAGCTGCTCAATCATAATATGGTCTATACACAACGCTACCTATAATTGATCAAAGAAATAGTATGAGATTTAGAATTACCATTAGTAGGTGAAGATGAAAAAGGGACGTAGAAATGAGAAGAGAAAGATTAGCTTGAACATCCTCATGATCCAACATTAGTACAAACTGCACAAAAAATGAGTGGAAGAGGCACATGGTTGAGAAGCAATTGAGATATTAGCCTGTAATAAGGGATCATATATAGTGTGCACCATCAATACTATCCAATGTGTCAGTCTTAATTTTAGATTAAGGAGAATTAGATTGCTAAACCCATCGACACTTTGGATGGTAAGGAGGGGATCTCTTCCTCTTCATTGTTGGTACCAACAGGGGAACAGTTGGTGATGTTGAATTAAGCTTTTCTTCCTTTATAGCTTGAGAATCGTATTCAATATTAAGAGCAGCCAAAAGAGCAAATCATGAGCCAGGTAAATTCTCGACCTACCATGAACTCTAAGAAACGATGGAATTGGGTTGAGCTTGGTGAGTACTATAAGTAGTGGCATAGAAGAAGTCATAGATGCAGCTTTAAAACAAAGGAGCAGCAACATGTGAAGATGGTTATATTAGAGGAACTTTAGCTACCATGATCCAAGGACCAAAGATACATAATATGAATACACAATGATCATGAAGATATCCAACATGGCCACAGTGATAACAGAGGTTAGTAAATTTTTATATAAAAATTTTGATATATAGAAGCTTCCTTAATCCTAATATGAGTACCTTGGCAAATAGAACGAGTCAAATCCAACTAGATGTAGGTCCTAGCAAATCCTGCCCTAGAAGTGGAGATCCAGTCATTAAGAAACAATATTTTACTCACCTTGGAGGCAATATGAAGGAGTTTATCCTCCTCCCAAAGTTCAATAGAGAGATTAGACATATGTAACTAGATAGCTACATGATCGATGGTATCCCTATCAGGCCGAGAATTTGGCCACCACTTTTGAAGAGCAAGTAGTTAGCCAACCAAAAAATAGGGACTATGGGCAAAGGATTTTATCACAAAGCTCCTCGAAAGAAAACTTGAAAAGGTAAACTCCATTTGAGAGTGGCACAATATGGAGATTGTTCCCTAAGCCCCACCTAGCCCTCAAATCTTTTGGAATAAAATCTAGAGATAAACCACAACCAAGAGGCTTACCAATTAAGGTTGCTTTCCATTTAGAATATACCAAATTTAATTCTTCACAGTGAAGGTAACAACCTCGATAAAATACTCTTGTAGAGCTATTAGTTCCTTTAGGAAAGCATTTGAAACCTTCTATTAGAATTGTCAAACATCCGCCACAATTTGAGATCAAGATGGACTAAGATTAGATGATAGTGAACCAGTAAAAGTCGAAAAAGATAGGATGAAGAAGAGGCCGCAGTCTTGCCCTTCAAATTCTGATAAAGATTAGCATTAGTTATCTTCTATAAGTGATTGGACGAAGATATACTAGTAGAGGTCGATGAATAATAGGGTGGAGAGGACATCATTGCCCTACCTACAAATCCTATCAAAATCAGGAGCAATAGTCTTTCATGGCCTACATCCCAGAGGATCGGGGTCTATGGGTGGTGAAAAACTCCCAATAACCTAGAGAAGACAAAAAAAATAAATTCTAACTGGAGTTTCCAAAAGTTGCAAGACTTTCTCATCTAAAACATCCCCGCTTACTCTTGGAATCTTTGTTGAAATAACTAGATAGTCAAGTTATTAATACTTGAGATATTGAAGTGTTCCAATTGAGGATCCAATGAGATGCTACCTTCATAAGAAATACACTGTGTGGTGCCTTAATATCTCGAACCTCCAATCTACCATAGGCTTTGGTTGACATATGGCCTCTCATGATAGAAGATGCAAAACTCACTTCCTTCTTCATGCCTCTAAATGAATGATTTGAAAACTCTTTCAACCATATTCAAGACCTTAGCAAGGATAGCACAATTTATCAAGAGAAATAGAGGAGAGAAAATAAGAATAAATTAAACAAATGTTACCCTACCTACCTGAGATAAAAATTTCAATTCCATCTTGCAATTTGGCATTTAGTTTATCAAAGAGTAGGTTACAGTTACCTTAAAATGCTTCCCTGATAGTGGAACACCAAGATATGGCTAGCTACCAAATTTTTATCAATTTGAAGCTTCAAATATATGAGCTCTTGTATGTCTAAACTTAGTTTGTGGCTGAAAACTATGTGAGATTTATCAATATTAACCATCCAAGTTGGTTGCAATAGTTCAGCACAATATGTTTGAGGGCTATAACATTTTCTAAAGTATTATTAGCACTTAAAAGCAAATAAATCATCAGCAAAATGTAAATGATAGATATGAATACCCTTATATCTAAGCTGAAAAATTGAAATTTCATCCCTATTAACTGCTTAATGCATCGCTCTAGACAACATATCCAAACATAAGATAAATAGTAAAGAAGACAATGAATAATCTTGGTATAATTAAAGAGTAAATGGAAACTAAATAGAAAGCACTAGATGCACTAGCACGAAGAAGGGAGGGCTGCTCGCTTAACCTTTAATCTATTTGATAATTGATTATGAAAGTCTAGTGTTGAAGTACTAAGAAAAGATAATCCCACTTAATTTAGTCATATGGTCTCTCCATGTTTGTATTTATCACCATTTAAGAGTTTATTTCAGAGGCTTTCTCCATTGAGTGCATGATCGCTTGAGCTATCAATACATCATCAGTGGTAAAACGGTCTTGGATGAAGGTACCTTATTCTTTTGACACCAACATGGGCACATATGTTTTCATTCTATTAACCAAAATTTTAGTGATCACTTTACAGATGGAATTACAGGAACTGATAGGCTTATAGTTCTTGAGCTACATCAAATTATTTTCTTTGGAATAAGAGTTACACACATCACCTTCCACACGACAGCCATATTAGAAGTAGCAAAACTCTTTCATAGCCTCAGCCACATCTACCTTAACTATACCAAGTTATGCAGTGAGTCCTCTATTTCTCATTCCATAATTGATGCAATAAACGCTAATCCTGATATAAAGAAAGGGTAGGGTTGCCCTCTCACAAAGCTACTTAGTAGTAGGATTCAAAGGAAGAGTATTTATTTATGATTAAAAATTAAATTCATTATGTCTAATTTTGCTGTCTTGGCTCCGCAACCAGACCATAACATCTGTACTTAACTTTATCATGCACAGGATTAGATCATAAAGAATTATTTATTTGGTGGCCGGATAGTGTATCCTACAAAATTTACTGATCTGACTTTTATCAATGGTGAAGAATATAGGCCCAAGCAAATCCGATGGCACTAAGGATCCAGGATGGAAGGGGAGATTTGGATCACACTTGACATCACATAGATCACATAGATCCAATCTATCCATCAAAAATTATCTCAAAAAAAGACTAGGCAACACCACCAAACTATTGATGTTATCGTGGATACACAATTCTATCATCAACAAGCTCAACTGTTATAAGAATGAAGAGGTACATGATGCTGACTCAATTCAATGTACTACTATTATCAATTACTATAGCAAATAAATGGCATCAGAGTCAAATGCAATGGAAAACATCTATGTAGCAATGGAAAGAGGTGTTTTGTCCCAACACCCTAGCACTTAATTGACCATAAGGAAGTTTTTACGGCTGTAGCCCCAACTGCATTTGGGTTGGTAACCACCTGCATAAGAAGCTCGATTTGTCAACTACCATGCAATAGATTTAAACATATCAAGAAATTTTCTCCACAAACATTGCAATGTAGTAATGAATGATCCCCCACAACTACATATCATATAATTGGCAGCAAGGATAGGATAGGTAGAGCTTGTAACAATCTAGTCAAGAGAGTAAGATTGATAAAAAAATATGGTTTCAGATGCAATGCAATAGAAGGATATCTAAGTCTATTTTCTAATGTGACAAAAGTAACACAAAGCAGTGTCATTCTTAGTCACAAACCATGTAACTTTCAGCAAAGAGTACAGATAGGATTGTTATAATAAGTGAATTAACTATAAGAAAAGAACAGATGAAATTTATCAAATATGTCGGATTAAGAAAACTTGTAAGGCACTTTCTCTTGGATCATCACAATGCATGAACCATAACTAGTATCAAGAAGCAACCTTGTTATACCAATAGCAAAAAGAGGTTTGAGACATTGGCTGATGTATTGAATTAAAAAACAATAAAGTATTGAGTTCCAAAACATGGGTGTTGCCCAAGCAAGTCACAAAAAGGGCAACACAAGAAGATCTAATCTAGCACTTTACTAGACTAAGATACAGTAAAAATATATCTATAAAAGCAGCTGTACATTCAGAGAGAGCTCAAAAAAATAAAACACATCAATAATGATAGATCAAAAAAAATCTAACACTGGATCTCTATCAGTTCTAGCAAATTATACTAAGAAACCATCCTTCTTGCTATAGTGATTACAACAATAAGGAGATCAAAACCTCCCAGCAATACCCATTGTTTATTAGCTTCCATCATGATGCATGCAACCATACAACAAAAATCATATGAAGCTCAACTCACAAATAAACAAGATGATAATCCTGTCTTTCAAAAAATTCTACCATTAAGGTAGACAAATAAAGAGGTATGTGATGGTCTTCATTTGTGCTGATGTTCAAGACTATTGCTAGTGCCTTGAGAAAGTGCGAGACAAGGCACAGGGTGGGTGCATCTCTCTATTGAACCACTTTACAATGAAGTGTAGAAGTTTAGTGGGGCAATACTTGCTTGTCCAAGCTTGTTCATGTTGATCTATGGTTTAAGGTTTATGAGTCAGTTTAAGTTGTTCCTCTTCACCTGTAGAATTTACTTGAGGAGATGGATAGAGTGATTTGCAGAAAGTCAGAGAGCAATCTTGCTGGTCCAATCTTGTTTATGTTGATCCATCATTAAGGTTTTTAAAGGTTTATGAGACCATTGATGTTGCTGCTGCTTTGCCCAATGAGTATAGGTAGTGAAGACATGTTCCTAAGCTTTTTGAGTTGATTGATTGGAAGTTGAGATTGCTTACTAGGGAATTGGAGTATGAGGTGAATACATATGACCTTACCACGTGAATCATTGTAGTCTGCAAATAATTATCCTCACTCTCAATTCTAAGTTTCTTCCCATTTTCTTGGTGTCTTCATCCTAGACATTGAAGGGACGCTACACAAACCTATTGCCTTGTTTTTGAGACTAATTAGCATGCCTCCATACCATTTCCCATTTGGACCAATTTTGCAAAATAGGCATGTTCAACAAAATTTATGGAACATTAATTCATAATTGATTCTTTTACTCATCTTTTGCTATTAAGGGGGTGTTTGGTTCGCGATCGAAATCAGAATCGGAATGGATATCGGAATGAATTGAAATTGAAATCGAAATGACCTAATCCCCCGAAACGTTTGGTTTGTGTTTGGAATCAAAATCGGAATGGATGATTCCTATTATTATTGTTTGGTTCATACAAAGAATGGAATCGGAGTCAACTCAAATTTTTATTTTATTCTTAACTAAAATAAAAAAATCTAGTCCGTCCAAACTAATAAAATAAGGGTGGCCCACAAACTCCCTCTTTTAAGTCAAAAAAAATCCAATCCCGAATTCCTAGTTAGTAGTGACCTTGTCTAGTTCCCCTGCTCCCCTTTAGAGTGCATCCTCTGCGAAGGAAAAGAAATCCCCTCCACCTCCCCGTCCCCTCCACCCTTGCCAGCTGCCGGCTCTCATCTAGTCTCATGCTGCTCTGCCACCTACACCGCCGCCCACTCAGCCGCCGCTGCCTCATCCTCCTCCTTGTCGGACCTATGCTCTATTGTCGGCTGTCCCCTCGAAGTTATCGAGACGGACGACTCCTGCGCCGCCCACCCATGCCCCCGCTTCTACTACGCCTACGGCAACGGTAGCCTTGTCGCCCACCTCCATCATGGGCCCCTCTCCATCAGGCCCCTCCGCCTCCTGTGCTTCATCTTTGCTTGTGCCTACTCTGCCCTTGTTGAGCCCGTCGGCATCATCGATTTCGGCCGCGCCGGCCCCCTTTCTCTCCCCTCCCAACTCGCCACCTTCTCCCCCTCCCTCGTTGCCTGCTCCTATTGTCTCGTCTCCCACTCCTTTCGCCCGACTGCCTCTTTTGGCCGCAAGACCGAGGTCGAGCCCAACGATCCCGACGCCACCCCTACCATTGATCGCCTCCATGGTGACATCGAGCTAAAGCATGTCGACTTCGATGTTTTTTTTAATTATCATTCCGATAGAATGAGATCTCAATACAATGGAAAAAGTTCAGATTTGACTGGAGAGATATTAGGCCATTCTCATTCCTCTTTAGAATAGAAATCGGAATAGAATTCCTTCCAACCAAACAGTTGGAATGGGAGTCATCCCTTTCAATTCCCATTCTAGATCTTAATTACCCAACCAAACACCCCTAAATTCTTTCATATATTTCTTATTCATGTTAGGCATTTAATGCTTAAATATCAATCAATTGGAGAAAGGATCTAGATTTTTGTATCAGATAAGTCAGGTTTATTATCTAAAATATTTTAGTTCCATTAGAGTCAAGGTTCACTATCTTGGTACAAGATTTCGTACCTATAGCATATTGGTATAATGTCAGTATGCCCACTTCTCACTACTAGAATTTTCCACTTTACTGTGGGCCATTATCCCTCGGTAATTCCTCGATAAGCCCTCGGTAAATGAATTACCGAGGGCTTACCGAGGGACTACAGCCCTGGCAAAAGCTTCTTGTTAATTACCGAGGGCCCAATATATCCTTAATAACCCCACAATAATATAATTACCGAGGGATTATCGAGAGAAATGTCCGTAGGTAATCACTCGTAAAATATATTTCAAAAGAAAAGACAATCCTCGACACTTAATGAGGGAACGTCCCTTGGTAAGCCCTCATTGATTTTTTCTCAGAAAGCCCTCGATAAGCCCTCATTGATTTTCTCTCAGAAATCCCTCAGTGAACTTCCCTCGAAAAGCCCATGGTAAGCCCTCGATGAATTTTCCTCGAAAAGCCCTCGATAATTCTCATCGAAAATCCCTCGATAAGCCCTCGATGAATTTTTCTTGGAAAGCCCTCTACAAGCCCTCAGTGATTTTCTTTTATACTCTCTGTGTGTGCTCTCTTCATTTGAAACTTTTCTCGGTAGGCCCTCAGTGATCTCTCGATAATCTGGTTTTCCCTCGATAATCACTTAGTAATCTGGTTTTCTTTTTTTTTTCCTCGATGTTTTCGGTGATCCCTCGATAATCTGTATTTTTTTTTAAATTTCTTGATAATTCCTCGATGATCTCTAGGTAATTTGTCCAGAATTCTATTGATATACTCTTATTTGTCCTACCAATTATTATTATGCTGTAAACTAAAACTAAATTGAAATACAGTTTCAAAAACATTCCAAAACCAAATGCATAAAATTAGATTGACAATTAAAACACATCTAATAAATAATATTCAAAATCAAATCCATAACATACATATTATTTTTCCGTCCAAGTCATTAATACAACTGTATTTCAATCATCTTCCCTAGTGTTTTCATTAAAAGCCTCATCTTCATCACGTTGACGCTAGGGTGCATGCGATACCTACAAACACGTAATACATATATAAAATTAAAGTTTAAGGCAAAAATAACTTGTAAAATTTCTATGGAACAAAGAGATATTTAACTTATGGGCTCCCATGGAGGTGGCGGAGGATTAGGAGTCAAAGTCTCATTGAAATCATAAACTCCGAAATATACTTCGAAACTCTCAAAACTCATCTCTAACTTGTGCTTGAAATACACCACATGAAGTGCAATCTGAGTGAGACTCTTGAGTTGAAGGATGTGAAGAAGGTACAAATGATGAGGAGGCACAAGAGAATAAGACTAAATTCTTGTTCAGGCTATTTCAAACCTAATAACTTTTCCTTCTTGGACCCTCCAGTTGCATCCAACCATAACTATCTGTCCACCATAGGTTGAGAGGATGGATCGTCACCGTATTTTCTTGGCTCTCTTGCACATGGTTTTCCTAAAACCAAGAACACTAAATCAACATGAAAGGAAGAAACCAAACACTGAGAACATACTTTTGTAACTTCAATTCAATCTATTTTTATATATTACATCTTTATGTTTATTAAAATAATATATCATAGTGCTAGAGACTTACAATTATTGATTTTACTTTTCAAAATATATTCTCCATTCTTCTTTTGTGAGTATGATCATAAATTTTTTGATTGTTATAGGCTGTTTGGTCTCCTTCATCTGCACAAACATAGAACAATTAGATATCTTTTATATTGAAATGAACAGAATTGCATGAGTTTGAATGATTGCGTACAAGCCGAAGTCTGTGTGTTTCTAAACTACATGAACCTCCAACATGTAGACCAGCATCATCGGTAACACATTTGTTATTAGAAGCAATAATAGATTTCTTTTTCCAATTAGGATCAACCCATTTATCTACCAATTGATCCCAAATTGCACCTGGTATATACCTTGGACCACACCCCTTACAGTTTGCAATGTCATCAGTTTTCTTCTTTCTTTATTTTTCTCCTCTCCTCACTTAGAATATCACTAAATCAATCTAAAACACATTTCTCAAAAACTTACCTTGTCGAAACCTCATCAGCTCTTGTTCTAAATTGATAAACATCCTACGCTGCAATGATAAACAAGATTATGACATACCGCTTTATTTACAAAAATATGGTAGATAAGAAGTGTAACAATATCTTATTAATTTTACCATACTATGAACTGCTGAAAAACAGTCTTTGACAGCCTGTGGCTATTTTCTAAAAGTGATCTCTGAACATGATATATGTGTATGAATTAAATCTGAAATCCATCTTGTCACAGTGTTTGGATAAAATCTCCTGATCACAAATCAACAAAATATAGTTACAAACATAATATTAAAAGTCAAAGTAATGTCATGCCATAACATGAAATGTGTACCATATATCTAACTTGTTTGAGATAATAGTAATTAATATTCCACCATCGTCTGGAAGGTCCATATGCTCTTGAGCAACACTTTCATTTGATGCTCATTCATCTTTAGTCACAAGAATAACAAAGCAAATAAATAAATAAAGATTAAAGTTAGACAGATGAAAGTTTATGAGGTTTAGGTTATTTAAAGAATAACATGACCACTTACACTCTGGAGATGGATCATGTGGCATCGATGGAGTCCTATTGGATGGTCTCGGAGTATATGATCCAAGAATAGATGCTTCCAAAGATGGTGGATCTGATGAGGATGGTGGAGGTCTAAGAGAAGGTTCCCCTACCATATGAGGAGTATTGGCTCTACCACATCCTCTACCACCAATACTACGTCCTCTAGTCATGCTAAAAATACAAAATAAATGCAACTAAGATAAAAAAATATTTAAAATTAAAAAAAAGAGCAATTCTTATGAAATATATTATTATAATACACAATAAATTTACAATAATTGTCATAATTGTTAGTTGACCCTAATGTCATCATCACTTTCAGTGAATGAACATGCTCTTCATCATCACTTTCATTAAAGTCTTCTTCATTATATATTTCTCCTTGTTGAACTTCAAACTCTTCATCTGCAAGTTGTAGATTATTAATGACATTTGCCATCACTTTCTCTATTTCGCTTTTATCATACAACTCAATTTGCTTGTCTACTTCATATTCATTTTGGATATTTCTCAATCTTTCATCAAGCTCATCTTTCAGAAAATGATCGACAGAGCCTTGATGGTTTGGCACAATGCCTTCTGAATATGTAGACTCCACCACCCTCCAAGGCATAACCTTACATGCAACCCACCAATCACTTCTTATTTTTGGTAGATGGGTAATCTGTGTAATACACTTGTTGAGCTTGCTCAGCTAAAATGAATGACTCATATGATCCTAGCCTTGATCTATGCTTGATTTCTACAAGACTATGCAAGTTATCAACTTTAACTCCTTTAATTGGATCAAACCATTGACATTTGAACAAAACACATTGTTCACCTCCAACTAGTTCAATTCTACTATCTCTTCCAAAACTCTATAATAATCAAGTTCTGCCTCTCCAAAAATACTTCCCTTGATACACACACCACTATTTCATATGGTTCTACCTTGTGCATATTTTTGGTGTGAAATTTATAACCATTCATAACAAATCCCTTATAACAACTCACTTTTTAATAGGCCATAACCTAGTGCACGTATATATTGGTCTTCAATGCCGTAACCTTCCAAAATCTACGTGAAAGATAAATGATTTTAGTTAACATAAACTTCTTTGAAAACATGAATTGTAGATCATATAAAATCACCACTTGCAGTTTGCTTTAACCACTCGGCAAAGCTTTCATTATATTGTTTATCAAGTGCCTCATCAGTAATGGATGGATTTTTGTCTCTTATAATGCCATCAAATTTTCTAGTTTTACAGAAATAAATAGTTAATGCAAACCAACTTTACAAATACTGAATTCTATTTCATATTATAAACTTCAGTCATGTCATTTTACTCCAAGTATGATCCAATTTTAGCACAATTAAGGAGGACATATGTTTGAGCTGATAGTAATTCTTGGTCTGTTAACATTCATTTTTCATTATAGCTAATAGAACGATCACGATATGAGAAAATATATGACTGACCATTGACATCTTCATATTCACCGTCATCATTTCGAAAAACTCTTATTCTTTTTGTCTCAACACGTGGTTCAAAATATAATGAATAAAATTAAATATTTTCTCTATTATGTATGCCTCACGTATTGATCCTTCCACCCTTGCCTTATTATAAACTTCTTTTTTAAGCTTTGCATGCACCTACATTTTATGAAAAAAAATTGTTGTCATACCGCATATATTTTATTAACTTAAAAGTGTTATCTTTTATTTAAATATGATATTATCTCTCAAAAGGATACATCTAACGGTATTGCACTGGACCTCCAACCTTTACTTCATAAGCTAGATGGATAGTTAAATGCTCCATTTAATCAAAAAAAGATGGAAAAAATATTCTCTCAAGTTTATAGATTGTCTCAATTGCATGCTTCTTAAGTATATCCACTTTGTCAATTTGGAGCTCACGAGCATAGATATCTCTAAAACACTAACTAAGATTTGTTAATGCCTCCCAAATAAGTCTAGGCAACAAGTCCCAGAATGCCAATGGTAAAAAACCTTTGCATGAACACATGCACAACAGTCATGGAATTTCATCCCAATAATTTTACATTCATCCACATTAACATAGCGAGATATGTTCGAAGCATAGCTATCTAGGAACCTCAGTACCTTCAACCATTCATAAACAATCTTAATCTCAAGCTTTGATAATACATATGTGGCCTTAGGCTTGGTAAACTTGTCATTATTTAATCACTTCAACTCCAAATCAGGCTTCTTGCATATTGATTTTAAATCCTCCCTAGCTTAAGGGTTATCTTTAGTCTTCCCCTTAACATCCATCAAAGTGTTAAACATATTTTCAAACACATTCTTTTCAATGTGCATTATGTCTAAATTATGACGAATTAAATTAGTGATCCAATAAGGTAACTCTCAGAATATACTAATCTTTGTCCAATTATGCTCTTTACCAAATCCAAAAAGTTTTTGTGGATCACATTTTGTGCCAAATATGATTTGTTTGAAAGATAACACATGAGACAAAATTTTCTTCCCATCCAACCTAGGAGGAGGTGAGGAATATTCAACCATGTTTCTCTGGAAGGCATCCCTTGATTTTCAAAATGGATTATTGGGTGACAAAAATTGTCTATGGCAGTCAAACCAACTTGGTTTTCTGCCATATTTAAGAGTGAAAGCCTTTGTGTGCTCCATACAAGAAGGACATACCATTTTACCATGTGTGCTCTATCCTGATAATATACCATAAGCTGAAAAATCATTTATTGTCCATAGTAATGTTGCTTTCATCATAAAATTTTGCTCACTGTGTATATCATAAGTTAAAATCCCATCATTCTACAATATCTTGAGCTCATCTATTAAAGACCTGAAGTATGCATCTATACTTTTACCAGGAGAGTTAGAACCCGAAATGATCAAAGTCAAAAATAAGTAGGAAGATTTCATGCACATTGCAGGTGGTAGATTGTAAGGAGTGACAAAGACAGGACAACATGAATAAGGAGTAGCAGAGTGTCCGAATGGAGTGAAACCATCTGTACATAGTCCTAACCTTACATGATGTGCATCGGCGGCAAATTCAGGGTGTTTCACATTAAATTATTTCCATACCTTACCATCAGCTGGATGACTAATAATATTTGGATCATTTCTTTATGTTACTTATGCCATCTTATATGCTTGGATGTACTGACGGACATATACAATTTTTGCAACCTAGGTGTAAGGGGAGGTAACGAAGCACTTGACAAGGCATATTTTGCTTTTTGCCTTATTGATGAGGTTTAAACTAAGCATGACCACATATTGAACACTCTCTCTTATTTTATCATCTCCATAGTATAACATACAATGATTCGAATAAGAGTGTATTTTCTTATATCCCAAACCCAACTCACCTACCATTCTTTTAGCTTGATAAAAATTTTCAAGCAATTTCTCGATTTCAGGTAGCATGTTTTTTATTAAAATCAACAATCGATCAAAACAATCCTCACTCATATTATACTCAGACTTGCAGTCCAACAACTAAGAGACAGCAGATAGCTTGGTTTTACAATCATCCCATAAGGGTTCATCTGCATCACTTAAAAGATTAAAGAACCTTGCAGCAGTACGATTAGGATCTTCTTCCAACAATTCAAAATCATGATTAAAGGAAGAACCGGCTGCATCTATTACCATATCCCTATAAGGATTTTTCCTAACATACCCTTCCTCTTCACCTCTTGTTAAATTTGAAGCATTCACTATATTTTTCAAACCTTCACCATGTATTGACCATCTCTTGTAGTGTTTCATAAAGCCTTTCGTCAACAGGTGCACCTCTACATTCACTTTGTCTAAAAATATTTGCTTTTACAAAGTGCACAAGGACATTTAATTTGACCATCTTGTATATTAGACGAATTTGAATAAGCAAAGCTTATAAACTCATCAATGTCATTTCTGAATTCATCAGACACACCATTCTCAGTCCAACGATTATACATCCAACTACAATCAACCGACATAATTCTATACATCATACACAATCGGCAATCATTTATCAAAACATTAATGCATGATGGAAACTTGAGTTGGTTTCTACATGTTTCTACCTTACAGAGAAACTAGTTCAAGTTTTCAATTATGGTTAAAGAATATCAAGTACATACGGTAAAAAATATAAATTGATACATACTCTTTGTTTGTCTCTTGGGTATCATTTTTATAAATGATAAAGCTGGGAACTTTGTAGGTCTATGATCATAACTGAACTTTCTATCTCATAGATATTGTGCAGAAGCATAAAAATGAGAGAAATTTCAAATCACTAATTTTTTGAGCGGTAAAATATTTATAATATAAATTTTTGGAAGATAGGGCCTTCTAAATTTTTGAAAAGAAATTAGAGAATAAATTTGTGGAATAAAACTTCATAATTATACATAACCAAACCAAGTGACCAACCCATATATAAATATCTGAATATAGTTTAACTATTCTATTATAATAAATAAATTATCCACATTCAATGAAGAGAAAATAATAAATGCAAGATATACCGTGATGCTGATCGTACATCAATTGAATAATTTTCAAAGATTTATAAATATTAAAAAAATAAATGAAATAAATTGGTTAAGCTAGATGAATATAAATAAAATAAATTATTGTACATTGTTTATGAAGAAACACCAAATTAGTTAAGCTAGATGCGACAATCAACTACTTATAACTTGAGAAGACTCTGGATGTAGTGCTTAACAGGAAAGAAAGCTTATCTTTACGTCCTGATTCCAAGTACACAGAAAGACCTGGATATAAAAAAATATAGAAATTATTATAACTAGAGCAACATAAAGATTCCTCTCTAAATGCAAGGAATGTAATCAGACGATAAAATTGTAACACCCCTTATATAAAAATGGTAATGAGAAGAAAATCCGATATTAATGTAACAATGAGGAGATACAAAACAAGAGAAAATGTAAGCATCAAAAAGTAACAGCTTTTATCAAACTACAATATTAAAGTTAGCTAATGTGGGTATCACCATATGCTAATAATCATGATCTTTACTTTCATTTCTTCTCCCTCCCCACTCCCCCTTCCACTAAACATACAATAGATATATCAATTTCACCCCAAACTGAAATAAAATTATCTGGGTCCTATTATCTTTGTTTGTTTCATTCCAATCTCTTCATGCCCAAAATTTTAAAGGAAAGATGAAAGCTTTAACAAGAAATTCCTATTTCTGTACCTTAAAAGTTACAGAGAAGCATGAATAAAAGGGCATACTTCTCACCCCAAATCAGAAAACATCAAATAACAATAACTAGACATATAAATAGAAAACCTGAAATAAGATGGTGATTTGAGCATGGGGAGCCGTACAAATCTTGCTAAAAGCACCGGCAATACCACCGACAATATCACTCCACAATCTCAAAATAAGATATTCTATTGCAGATTTATAATAACAGAAAAATGCACAAATTCATGAAAATGAACAAAAGGGTAAATCAGAGAAAAAAATGCATTAATATGAGTTCAAAGTAAATCAGAACTGGGCATTGAAGTAGAACTGCTAAAGTTGGTTAATTTTGTCAGAGAAAAACAGAGAAAAAAGAGAGACGAAGTAATATTCATTTTGCTACGGCGGCCCAGATCTATAGATCCTCCATGAAACTCTTGTTCCTAAAGAAATAGACACATGAGTTCAGAGAGAGAGAGATTTGTTGAATAAAATCTGTGCGAAGATGAGAGAGAGATCGAGAAAAACATACAAGAGAAGGAAGAGAAAGCAAAGGGTGAGAGTGAGAGTACGGTGTTTTTGGTTCAAGATAATATAAACTTTAAAAAAAAAGAATACCAAGGGACCAACGCCCTCAGTATCCCCTCGTAAATCAAAAAATATTTATCAAGAAAAAATTTTCCTCGATAAATCCTCGGTATTTAGCAATAGATGTTAAATATTAGCTACCGAAGGAATATTTCCCTCGATATTCCATCGTTAAATATTACCGACAGCAATTTTCATCGATAATCTGTCAGTAATAAAAAAGATATTAATTAAAAAAAATTCCTCGCTAAGCCCTCAATAATCCCTCGCTAATTTTGGTACAAAATTTTATTTCCACAAGTAAAAATTTTAATGAAATTTTATCGAGAGAATGGTTTCCCCTCAGTGAGCCCTCGTTATTATCGAGGGATTTTCACCCCTCGGTAATTTCCCTCGGCAAAATGTTAATATCTAGGTAGTAACTAGGGTTGGTTTGATTTACTAATCATATTGAGTCATAGTTCCATATCAAACAATATGCTACTCCTGATACGGGGCATATATCTTGGTATGACAAACTTAGTTGGAGTAAGCATTTAGATGTTATTTTTTGAGATGGAATGAGTAAAGATTGTGCCTTTTTTTTTTTTGTATGAAACATATTGACTACATAAGTTGCTTTATATTTGTGATGGTCAGAAATGTAGCATAAGGATAGAAGTGAGGTGTAAGGCACACCAACTATAGATAGGATTCTCACCAAAGCAGGCCACAGAATACAAGATTCTAACCAAAAAGTCCATGAGTTCAATTTTCTTAAAGATCAGAAAACACAATGAATTACTCGTCACCTACTTAAAATTTAATTACAAGAATGATAGAAGTTAAAAGTAACCATACGATAAATTTCCTAAGCAATAAATGATG
>KE504721.1:1392016-1443234 GCA_000441515.1 Elaeis oleifera
TATATATATATATAGAGAGAGAGAGAGAGAGAGAGAGATTGTTTCAATTTACTGTTTGCTAGATTTTAATATATATGCCAAAACTTTGATGCTAATTCGCTTCTTTGCATACAGTCATGGATCCGATAGATTTCCTGAAATCTAACTAAAATCAAAGTAATAATTTTTTTTTATAATCTATTTCACAGGTGGAGCTGACCCCAGCCTAAATTATGCAGGGGAGAAAAGCCATTTTATTCAGGACAGAGGTGAGGGAGCAAATTAGAGACGACTGTGTGAAAGAGGAGATAGCTGGGTGGGAGTGTGGAAATCTAATCCAACACTAGTGGATCAGGATTGGATGCTTACCTAATTTGGATTAGTTTGGTGAAGACCCATTTGGTTCGTAAGAAAAAATTTTTTCCTAAAATTTTATTTTAAAAATTAATTCTTAAAATATAATGCCTGAGAAAATAGTTTTGCCATGTTTAGTTGATCATAAGAAAATGGCTTATTTAGAATGATTTGTATTTGGTTAAGCATTCATTTTTTTATGAAAATTGGATAAAATATCTATTGTATCTTTAATATAAGAAAAAATCTTATCATATTCTATCCATTATTATTGTTTGTGAATAAAAAAATTATAATAATTCAATATATTTTTGGCCCTAGATTGTGGTGGAGAGTTTGAGGTGTTATGATGAACAAAATGTTCATTATAGTCGTAGATCTTTAATAGCTTAAAAGATATTTTTGAAAAAAAAGACTCCAATTTTCATCCCATAGAAATTTCAAAAACTCATATCTTATATTGGTTTTCTTTCTAATGAAATATAGGAATTATATTTTTATGGGAATATATTTTTTCAATTTCTCTCTATTGAAAGTTCTACTTAAATAGGAGGGATTTTTTCTACTTTCTATGGACCGTACTCCCCCCCTCTACTTCTTGTGAATCAAACTAGTCTTATATTTTCTATGGGACTTTTAGAGATTCTAACCGAGTAATCAAGTTGAGTATAATTGTTCATAGTTTTCCACCAAAGGTAAAATGATTGTTATGGAGAGAATTACCTACCCGATCTCTCTGACCTTGGGTGATAATCGAGCACCCACCTCGGACTAGCCACCACCAATCTATACTGAAGTTACGTTGATGTAAAAGAGCTTTCTTAGATGTTGGAATTATGTGAGGAAGATAAAAGAATGAACGACCAAATCATCCCGTTAAGATGACTTCCTGACATCGGCTATGAACTTTTGTTTCAGGTCCCTAATCGGAGGGTCCCTCATTGGAGAATCTCCGGCAAGCATGGACTTTGTTCAAGTTTCTAAGGAGCTTCATCCTCAGCCCAACACCTAGCTCCAGACCGGTAGGCGATAAACCTCTACTTCTACTTAGAGATCAGCAGCAACAGATTGATGCCAGAGAAAATGTATTCTCTGTCTAGTTTTGAAAGGAGGAAAATAGTGAGAATGAGGGTATAAATACTTCTCTTGCTTCCCACCATCAATCATCTCAATAGATCCAATGGAATGCGTGGCCATTGAAGGTAGGTCCAATGCAGCCCATGGTAGCAGTGGACCTATAGTAGTTTGAAGCCCTGTTTCAACAAGTCTAGGCATTGACCATCTCCATATAGCAGCTTCAACAAACTGTGGAGAGGCAATGATAGCAAGAATCGGCTCATCAAGCAACTCCATCATAGCATAGCCGTCAGTCCCATCCCAAGAGCCCGAGATGAGTCCCACATCGAGCACACCATTTTGAGCCAACCACTCGTCGATCCTCTTCTTGCCAATAGAGTTCCAAGAGAGGGGATCAATGTCGGCAAACCTTAGAGTCCTCAAGAAGAGATTCGACTCCAGACTATTCCCTCGACCTGATGGTTCTCGATGCAAGGATAATCAAAAGTGGAAGGTTTGAAAATCGAGTAACGGCTAGAAGTATTCCAAGAGGGAGCCAGAAATAAGATAATGATCTCGACTTCAACTCTTCCATCTTTCTCTTAGAGGATATTGGAGGAGCCAATTCCGTCTCAATTCAGAATACTATAGGTGGAGCCATATGATGCCTCTCTGGATCTGTTCAACCACCTGAGGGCTATAAAGCCCTCATGATACTCCGGGGCTTCGATGCGCATGCTCAAAAAATCGATGCGGGCATGGTACTCTATTCTCTAATTGGGGATCATTCACTCATTTGATCGATTTACAAAGCAGTTCGTCACGGGCTTTGACAGCAATTGGTCATAGTCAGTGAACTCAGATAGTCTCTTCTCAATTCAATAAAGGAAGGGAGTTACTGTATGACTATGTGGCTCATTTCAATGTGGCCATGCTTGAAGTTCAGAACCTTAATGAGTTGGTTGCGATGTCAACCCTCAAGCGGGGACTTCGGAATATCAATCTCATTTTCTCCTTCGACAAAAATTTTGGAAGGATTATGTCAATCTCCTCATGCAAGCTCGAAAGTATGCACAAGCTAAGGAGGCTGCAGTCATACGATGATAGGTTGAGGGAGGTAGGGCCACGAATAAGAAGTGAGCTCGAGAGGAGCCCCATGGAGCTTGGAATGAAGGCAAGTCCTCTTGCCAATAGAAGAACCTAAGGTTGAGGAGCTTGCCTTGACGGTTCGATACTTACACCCCTCTATCCACTCCTCGGACCCAGATTCTAATAGAAATTCAGAATCAGAGGTACCTTTGTCGCCCCAACCGATGAACATCCCATCTACGAGGAGAAAAATAAGGAAGTACTATCGTTTCTATCGTGATCACGGCTAGGACACCAAGGACTGCCTTCAACTTAAAAATAAGATCAAGGCCCTGATTCAGGTGGGTACCTTGGCAAGGACGTCTGATAGAGAGAGTACTAGGCATCTGAGGATCCAGCTTAGCATCAGCTTAAAGATGAGAACAATAGCAATCAAACCATGGCTGGCGTCATCAATATGATCACCAAGCTTGCCAGCTAAAATGGGGCAAAAAGTTGAGTTGACAAGCGGCCTCCAAAGAGGTAGTGCATAGGAGATGTAATTCTTTTCCAATGATGATCTTTGGAGAGTACAAGCTCATCATGATGACACTATCATCATGTCAACGATAATAGCAAATTATGATATAAAATGAATCTTGATTGATAATAGAAGCTCGATAGATATTTATTTATGATATTTTTTTTTTCGATGATGATCTTTGGGGAGTACAAGCTCCTCATGATGATGCTATCATTGTATCAATGACGATAGCAAATTATGATGTAAAATAAATTCTGATTGATAATGAAAGCTTGATAGATATTTTATTTATGATACTTTCTAAAAAATGAAGCTATCCTCTAACCGACTAAAAAAAGTAACACACCTCTAGTTGGATTCTCTAGAAATTCCATCATAATTGAGGGAGAGATCACCTTGCCAGTGATGGTGGGACAAGAACCTCAGTAAGCAACCATCCAACTCATGTTTCTTATGGTTCCGATGCCCTCGACTTACAATATCATTTTAGGACAATTCAGCCTAAATGCACTATGGGTGATTATGTCAATGTACCACTTTCTAATGAGATTCGCGATGTGAAATGATGTCAGAGAAGTTTGAGGAGACCAAATGTTGGCCCGACAATTCTTCTTAGCAATGATGAGGGGAAAAGCCAATGAAATTTACCAATGGAAGAAAATATAAGTAGGAAAAATCCAAAGAGGACTGAGGTGAGCCAATCGAGCAGTTAATCTCTATTCAACTCAGGGACAATCCGAGAAGAACCATGTAGATCATGTCATTATTGACATCCGACATCTAAGACCATTTGGCATCCAACATCCATCATCTGAGATCATTTGGCATTCGACGTCCGACATTCGAGATTGGATATCTTCACTTGGTTAGCATTTGACATGTCAGGTATACAATTTAACAATATTATTCATAGATTGAATATGATCATCTCATTCAACAACAAAAGTGGAGCTTCATTTCAGAGCGACGACAAGCAGTTGACGAGGAGGTAAACTAGCTCCTTATGGTAGGGTTCATCTGAGAAGCCATTATTCGTAGTGGCTCGCTAATGTTATCATAGTTAAAAAAGTCAATGATAAGTGAAAGATCTGTATCGACTACACCGATCTCAACAAAGTATGACCAAAGGATAGTTTTTCATTATCGAAGATTGACCAACTCATTGATGCCTTCTCAAGCCACAGGCTACTAAGCTTTATGGATGCCTTCTTAGGATACAACTAGATCCAGATGGTATCTAAGGATGAGAAGAAGATGGCATTCATCACTAATAAAAGTCACATAGTGGTCATCTTGACCGATCAACCCCTGAAGTCCATTTTACAAAGATCAAATACCTTGGAATACATGGCAAAGTGGGTGATCGAGCTTGGAAAATTTGACATCAACTATCATCCCGGTTGGTGATGAAAGCATAGGTACTAGCTGGCTTCCTTATCAAATGCACCATATATGATGAAGGATTGACCTTAAAAAATTGAGGAGGAAGATGAGCTTCAATGAATTCTACACATAGATGGAGCCTCAAACTCATATGGGAGTGGAGTTGGACTTATCCTTGCAAGTCTGAAGAGAGTCGTGATGGAGTACGTCCTTTGGTTCAACTTCAATGCCTCTAACAATAGAGTACCAGGCATTGATTGCTAGCCTCAACATCATAAAGGAGCTTGGAGTAGAAAAGCTCTGAGTTCTTCACTAACTCATAGCTAGTCATTGGTCATATCTAAGGTGAATACAAAATTCGAGATCTGATGATGGCATGGTACCTATAGAAATTGAAGGATCTTACCTCGACTTTTAGAAGTTTAGAGGTTCAACGAATCCTGAGATCAGAGAATGCCCAAGCCAACACCTTGTCTCACCTTGCTATCTCAGGTATCCCAAGCTCGATAAAAGATCTTCATCAAGCACCTAGAAAAGTCGAGCATTGACGAGCAACCTTCAATCTTGCAGGTTGGACATAAGCCGAGCTGGATTGACCCCCTTATCAACTACCTTCACAATGGAACTCTACTAACCAACCCTGCAAAGGCCCAAAGGGTCAAATGACAAGCTACTTGATACGTCATCTTGAAAGAAAATAATGCAAGAAGCATACTCACTATCACTGCTCCGATGCCTAGACCATCCAAGGTGGATCATGCACTATAGAAAGTTCACAAAAGTACATATGGAGAGAACTTGGGATGCAGATTATTGGTCTATAACATAATCTAACAAGGATATTATTGATTGATCTTATAGCAAGATGCGGCTGACCTCATTAGAAGATGAGACTATTGTCAAAAATACACCAATATCCAGTGTAAGTCGGCAACATAGCTTGTACTGACCACCGCCACTTAGCCATTTGCTATGTGGCGGATCGACATCCTCGGGCCCTTCCCATAATATTTGGGCAAAAAAAGTTTCTCATCATCATCATTGACTACTTCATCAAGTGGATCGAGATTGAGCCATTAGCACAAATCACTAAGAAGAAAGTATAAGATTTCATTTAAAAGTCCATCATATGTCACTCTGAGTTATCATGTGCCATTATTACTGACAACAGGCGTTAGTTCGACAATCCAAAGTTTAAAAATTTTGCTCAGAATTTTACATCAACTATAGACTTATCTCGATCAGTCACTCATAGTCCAATAGAGAAGTAGAAATGATTAATCATATTATTTGTAAGGCTTGAAAGCAAGACTTAGCCAAACAAAGGGACTTTAGACTTGGGAGTTCTATAGTATTTTATGGGCCTACCGAATAATATCTCAAATATCGATCGGAGAATTTTTTTAGCCTTGCTTTTGGAGTTGAAGCCATCATCCCAGTCAAGATCAGCCTGCTGACAACCAATATAGAACACTATGGTGAGTAAGATAATTCAAATTGACTTTGGACGAGACTCGATTGCTAGAGACAATAAGGGAAGGGATCCGAATCAGGATGATCTCGTATCAACAGCAGGTAGCTTGGTATTACAATGGTCAAGTCAAGCCAAACATCTTCTAACTGGTGATCTCATTCTCTAAAGAGTCAAAGTGTCCAAATCCATGGAGCAGGGCAAACTTGCCCAAATTGGGAAGGCCCTATTGAATCACTGAAGTCATCCAACCTGAAGCTTATAGAATTGAGGACCTTAATGGCATCCCTATTCATCAGACCTAGAATACTAAGAATTTAAAATATATTATCAGTAAGTCTTGTATTAATTCTGTAATCAATAAATCTTGTTTTTCATATTTCATAGGCTCCAATGAAAAAGCAACTAAGGAGAATTCAATTGAAAGAGATTGAAAAACCAACCCATCTGAATACCTTGGATTTAGTTAAGCATGAGTTACTCGAAAGCGCTATACTAACTGAAAATATCTGAGCTTCATCTTGGACCTCCCAAGAGCAATGGTCGGCTAAGAATCAATCTAGAGAGTAACCATATGATGACCGATGACTATGAGATGGTCCAGACGTCAGCTATAACTATGAGTTCGATCTGAACTGCATAGCAATGAATGACTTCAACTCAGATAATGCCCAAAAGCCAAGGTCAGACATATCGAGACCTCAATTGTGAGCCTGAGGTGATAAGTTCAACATTAGTCTATAGTGACCACAAGACTTTGAAAGGAAATAAAAGTAAACATATAGACAAGTATGCATTGGAAGATGAGGTAAGATCATTCGTTACTTCAAAGTTTGAAGTACAAAAAGAGATCAATTTATAAAAAGGACAAACTACAAATAGAAAGCAAAAAAAGAACTAAAGAGCCTCCTTGGTGTCTGGCTCCGTGATGGACTTGGCAATAGGCTCGGGGATGCCCTCCGTAGTTGGCTTGATGGCGATCTTTGGCATGACTTCGAGAACCTAGTCACCCTCCTCCTTGGCCTCATCATCACTAGCCTCGAGGTTGAGATGGCTCATATTGACGCCCGAAAAAGGGGTAACCTGGGCTTCGCAGGCATCAAAGCCGAAGCCATAGGCCACAACGGTTCCCTCTACAACCTCGGCCTCGAAAGCAGTGGAAGCCTGAACTACTCAATAGCTCAGAGCTTAGCCTCTGCAACCACTATCGACTTCTCTATAATGGCTCAAGCTATGGCTATCTTGATTTTCTCCTCTATCATCTTAAGGGCCGCTTTGCTAATTTCGAGCTCTTCTCAAGATTGGCAAACTTCGGACTATACTTCTCGACCACCGTTGTCTTAATTGCAATGAGGCCCTAGAGAGCCCCGATCTTCTCCTGAGCAGATAGGAGCTTGGACTTGACCCGGGATGTCTCCTCAGTCATCCTTTTAGTCTCCTCAATAGCCTTCGTCCGAGCCTCAAAACCTCGAAGCTTGTCCTTCAACGAGCTTCACTTGGTTGAAATCGATGAAGCCCTCATTGAGGATGGTAATGTCATAGGTCAGAGGTTAAAAAAAACACAAAGTCAAAAATATTGACCCCAAACAACAAAAAGATGAACTAATAGAGAAATGCTTACGTCGAGAAGACCAGTGTAGTTGAAGCCCACCACCTCGACCAAAGAATGAGATTTTCGATCTGACCAGTCGGATGGAAGCAGGATAATTTTTATCAGCTCTCAAGTGAGCTAATGGTCTTAGAGATCAGAGTCATTACTCTAAACTCTCATGGCTAAAGTAATGAACCCCTCAGTTCTAAATGAGGGGCCCACTTTGGATCTTGCCGCTAAAGACAGCACAACTGGGAAAATCAGAGTGGATGGCAATCGTGGTGGAGTCAGAGTCCGTTGGGAGGTAGCGCTGGGCTGAGAGCTTGACTAGATTCAAGTGAGGCTAAAAGAGCCAACCTCAAGGGCACAGTGGCAATAATCTTGGGCTTGTTATCAATCGAAACTGACTCCATGCTTGAGGTCTCTAACGATAGTATAGGAGCTAAGGAAGAAGTCGTCAGCTTCGGTTTTTCTATTACTTTGATGAGGACCTCCCTCTAGAGGAGCCCGACCTCTTATTCAAGACTGATTTGATAGATTCTAACATTGGCCTTAGTGCTACAAAATTGAATAAAGAAAATTAGTGTGATAGTTGCCGTCAAAACAAAAAATGAAATGCTCAAGTCAAAAGAGATCAGTGGTGCCCCGAGGCAACGTCAGGCTAATACTAGTGTGCATAATGCCTACTCGGTGACTAGATCCTGTAATGATAGCACCTCATCATCGAGCAAGGAATGATAATCCTAATCATCCTCGAAAAGAGGATCTTTATCCTTGTTCAGCGAAAGCCTAGGATCATCCTAAACCCAACAGAAGCTCCAAGATAAATCTGAGAAAATAAAAAAAATAGTTTTTCCAGTCATAAACTAAGGAGGGTAGCCTCTTGATGAACTTACAACCTTTCTAGGGAGAAAAATACCACCACCTCTTATCATGGAGTATCTTTTTAAGATGAACAGTATCCTAAAGAGTGAGCATCTCTGTGCAATCTTGAGTAAATCATAAAGGATGATAAAGATGACGATCACCTAATTCAAGTTTGGAGTAATCTGAGTAGGAAGGACTTGGTAGAAGTCCAGAACATTGCTAATAAAGGGATGAAGAGGAAAGTAGAGGCTAGCTTAAAGAGACTCATCGTAGATACTGATGCACCCCTTCAGAGCCATATTGACCTAGTCATCTTGATCAGGAACCTGTAAACAAAAAGTGGAAAGAATGGAGTACTGAGTCGAGAACCCTCCCAGGTCGGACTCAGTAGTGGTGGATTCCTCGTTGTCTGGGCCCAAGAAATCTCTAAACCTACTCATGGAACTATCCAAGCATTGGGTTAGGGGATTAGTGCCAGGATGAGAAGTCTAATATGGTAGTGGCCAGAGGATTCCCCTCAAACTGACCTAGGGAGGAGGTGATTGAGGACCTCAGCCACCCAACAAGTTTCGCCTCTAACCTTGCTACCATCTAAAGCCATGGAAGACAAGGAGGAAAATCAAAGAAAATAAACAAAAATGGAGTGAACGAGAAAATAAAAAGGAGGCTGAAAGGAGAACCAAACAAAGAAAGCAAAAAAAATAAAAAGAGAAAAAGAAAGATGATAAATTGGGGGGCTTTGAAAAATGAAAAGAACAGTGGAGTCGAAAGAGATGGTGGCATAGGCAATGGAGGATATTCTTTGGCAGTAACAACGATGGAACAACAGGGATTCAATTGAGAAAACATAAGAAGAAATGGAGGAAAGGGCCTATTTATACTATCCACCGATGGCTCGGATCAAAGCACCACAAATTAGATCCTACCGCATGGTGAGTATCATAGTGCTGGATTGCACGACTCTTCGTTGCACCAACCTCTTGATCATGCCATGTAGGCAGATCTATGGGGGAGCAGCTCGGAGCCTACTAATGATTGCCATATGGCAAATCATAACAAGTCTAAAAGTAATCGTATAGATTACTATTTCAAGTCATTGCAATGTAACACTTCGAGCCATCTACATCTCATTATTGTGGAGGGATTTGCAAAGCGGTGCATTAATGAGGCTCCAAAACCTTCTCCCCAATAAATGAGAAAAAATTGAATGTGCCGTTCCCAAGATCATGCTCGAAAGCAAGGTCAAATCAAACATAAAAACCAACTACTTCCTTCGTTTGAGGTGATGAAATCACTTCGAGCTTGGAAGTAGGGGATAAGTATTATGGAAAGAATTATCTACTCAACCTTCTCGACCTTGGGTGATGATCGAGCACCCACCTCAGATAGCTGTCGATGACCTATACTGAAGTTACATCGACGCCAAATGATCTCCTCAAATTTTAAAATTTGTAAGAAAGATGGATGATCGAACGATTAGATTTTCCATCAAAACGACTTCCTAACAACTTTTTGACATCGGCTATAGACCGACCTCAAGATCGGATATGCACTAACTAAAGATCAAACGTGTATCGATATCATAACTGATGACCCAGCATGTATTTAATGAATTATGGATTTGTAGCAAAATGCCATCCTAGTTCGTTACCAATCACGGACCATCAAACAATTAAGAGAGAAAGTTGACCCGATAGAATCTCTCGCAATATCATATAGTTTCATTCAATTTCGAGCACGTGAGCTAAATCCTTGCACCTATTACCCATAGATAACATCCATATCTGATAATTCATGATCTTCGGATTGGTGAGTGCAGATTCTTCACTTTCATTATCGAATTTGGAGGTAATGCTCGACTACTCTCCCTCTATATAAAAAGAGACTCTTAAGTAAGAAACAACAGGAGTAGCACTCGTTTTTTTTCACTCCTCTTTCCTTCTTTTCCTTCCATGTTTCATCTCTGACTAACTTATATATTAAAGAGTCCTCACCAGAGAATCTCCAATGAGCATGAATTTTCATTCAAATTTTCCAAAGAGCATCATGCTGAGCCCAACACTGAGCTCAAAGTCAGCAGGCGACCAACCTCCTATGCTTCTACCTGGGATTGGCAGCAATAATGACCTCCTTTTTTTCGGGGTGAAGACTCATTTGGTTCGCAAGAAGAATTTTTTTTCTAAATTTTTATTTTATAAAATTTGATTCTTAAAATATAATGCCTAAGAAAATAATTTTGGCATGTTTAGTTGATCATGAGAAAATGACTTATTTTAGAATGATTTGTATTTGGTTAAGCATCTATTTCTTATGAAAATTAGATAAAATATCTATCATATCTTTAATATAAAAAAAATCTTATCATATCCTATCCATTATTATTGTTTGTGAATAAAAAAATTATAATAGTTCAATATATTTTTGGCCCTACATTGTGGTGGAGAGTTTGAGGTGTTATGATGGAGAGAATGTTCATTATAGTCGTAGATCTTTTAATAGCTTAAAAGATATTTTCAGAAAAAAAGGCTCCAATTTTCATCCCATAGAAATTCCAAAACTCATATCTTACATTGATTTTTCTTTCTAATGAAATATAGAAATTATATTTTTATGAAAATATATATTTTTTAATTCCTTCTATTGAATTCTACTTAAATAGGAGGGTTTTTTTTACTTTCTATGGACCGTACTTCCCCTCCTTTACTTCTTGTGAATCAAACTAGTCTTATATTTCCTACGGGGCTTTTAGAGATTCTAACCGAGTGATCAAGTGGAGTATAATTGTTCAGAGTTTTCCACCAAAGGCAAAAATGATTGTTATGGGGAGAATTACCTACTCGACCTCTCGGACATTGGGTGATGATCGAGCACCCACCTCGGACTAGCCACCATCAATCTATACTGAAGTTACATTGATGCAAAAGAGCCTCCTTAGATGTTGGAATTATGTGAGGAAGATAAAATAATGAACGACCAAATCATCCCGTTAAGATGACTTCCTGACATCGGCTATGAACTTTTGTTTCAGGTCCCTAATCGGAGAGTCCCTTGTTGGAGAATCTCCGACGAGCATGGATTTTTGTTTCAAGTTTCTAAGGAGCTTCATCCTCAGCCCAACATCCAGCTCCAGACCGGTAGGTGATAGACCTCCTCTACTTCTACTTAGAGATCAGCAACAGCAGATTGATACTAGAGAAAATATATTTTCTGTCTAGTTTTGAAAGGAGGAGAAATAGTGAGAATAAGAGTACAGAGTACTTCTCTTGCTTCCCACCATCAATCATCTCAGTAGATCCAATTGAATGCGCAGCCATTGAAGGTAGGTCCAATGCAGCCCATGGTAGCAATGGACCTATAGTAGTTTGAAGCCCTAGTTCAACAAGTCTAGGCATTGACCATCTCCATACAACAGCTTCAAAAACTGTGGAGAGGCAATGATAGCAAGAATCGACTCATCAAGCAACTCCATCATAGCATAGCCGCCAGTCCCATCCCAAGAGCCCGAGATGAGTCCCACATCGAGCACACCATTTTGAGCCAACCACTCGTCGATCCTCTTCTTGCCGATGGAGTTTCAAGAGAGGGGATCAATGTCGGCAAACCTTAGAGTCCTTATGAAGAGATTTGACTCCAGACTATTCCCTCGGCCTGATGGTTCTTGGTGCAAGGATGATCACAAGTGGATGGTTTGAAAAATCGAGTGATGGCTAGAAGTATTCCAAAAGGGGAGCCAGAAATAAGATAATGATCTCGACTTCAACTCTTCCATCCTTTCTCTCAGAGGATATTGGAGGAGCCAATTCTATCTCGATTCAAAATACTATAGGTGGAGCCATATGATGCCTCTCTGGATTTGTTCAACCACCCAAGGGCTATAAAGCCCTCATGATACTCCAGGGGGCTTCGATGCCCATGCTCAAAAAGTCGGTGCAGGCATGGTACTCTATTCTCTAATCGGGGATCATTCACTCATTTCATCGATTCATAAAGCAGTTCGTTGCGGGCTTTGATAGCAATTGATCATAGTCAGTGAATTCAGATAGCCTCTTCTCAATCCAATAGAAGGAAGGAGAGTTACTGCATGATTATGTGGCTCATTTCAATGTGGCCATGCTTGAAGTTCAAAACCTTAGTGAGTTGGTTGCGATGTCAACCCTCAAGCAGGGACTTCAGAATATCCATCTCATGTTCTCCTTCGATAAAAATTTTTGGAAGGATTATGTCGATCTCCTCATGCGAGCTCGAAAGTATGCACAAGCTATGGAGGCAGTAGTCATACGACGATAGACTGAGGGAGGTAGGGTCACGAATAAGAAGTGAGCTCGAGAGGAGCCCCATGGAGCTTAGAATGAAGGCAAGTCCTCTTGCCAATAGAAGAACCAAAGATTGAGGAGCCTGCCTTGACGGTTCGATACTTACACCCCTCTATCCACTCCTCGGATCCAGATTCTAATAGTGATTGAGAATCAGGAGTACCTTTGTTGCCCCAACTGATGAACATCTCATCTACGAGGAGAAAAAAAGAAGTACTGTCATTTCTATCGTGATCATGGCTAGGACACCAAGGACTGCTTTCAACTTAAAGATGAGATCAAGACCCTGATTCAGGTGGGTACCTTGGCAAGGACGTCTGATAGAGGGAGTACTAGGCATCTGAGGATCCAGCTTAGCATCAGTCTAAAGAGGAGAACAATAACAATCAACCTATGGCTAGCGTCATCAATATGATCACCAAGCTTGCCAGCTAAAATGAGGCAAAAGTTGAGTTGACAATCGACCACCAAAGAGGCAGTGCATAGGAGATGTAATTTTTTTTTCAATGATGATCTTTGGAGAGTACAAGCTCCTTATGATGATACTGTCATCATGTCAATGACAATAACAAATCATGATATAAAATGAATCTTGATTGATAATAGAAGCTCGATAGATGTTTATTTTATGATATTTTTTTTTCGATAATGATTTTTGAAGAGTACAAGCTCTTCATGATGATGCTATCATTGTGTCAATGACGATAGTAAATTATGATATAAAAAATCCTGATTGATAATAGAAGCTTGATAGATGTTTATTTATGATGCTTTCTAAAAAATGAAGCTATCCTCTAACCGACTAAAGAAAGTAACACACCTCTGGTTGGATTCTCTAGAAATTCCATCATAATTAAGGGAGACATCATCTTGCCAGTGATGGTGGGACAAGAATCTCAGTAAGCAACCATCCAACTCATGTTTCTTATAGTTCCAATGCCCTCGGCTTACAATGTCATTTTAGGACAATCCGGCCTAAATGCACTACGAGCGACTATGTCAATGTACCACTTTCTAATAAGATTCGCAATGTGAAATGATGTCAGAGAAATCTTAGGAGACCAAATGTTGGCCCGACAATTCTTCTTAGCAACGATGAGGGGAAAAAATCAATGAAAACTTTACCAATTGAAGAAAAATATAAGTAGGAAGAATCCAAAGAGGACTGAGGTGAGCCAATCGAGCAGCTAATCTCTATTCAGCTCAGGGACAATCTGAGCAAAACCATGTAGATCATGTCATTATTGACATCCGACATCTGAGACCATTTGGCATCCAACATCCATCATCTAAGATCATTTGGCATTCGATGTCTGACATTCGAGATTGGATATCTTCACTTGGTTAGCATTTGACATGTCAAGTATACAATCTAACAACATTATTCACAGATTGAATATTATCATCTCATTCAACAACAAAAGTGGAGCTTCATTTTGGAGCGACGACAAGCATTTGACGAGGAGGTAAACAAGCTCCTCATGGTAGGGTTCATCTGAGAAGCCATTATTCGTAGTGGCTCGCTAATATTATCATAATTAAAAAAGTCAATAACAAGTGAAGGATCTATATCGACTACACTGACCTCAATAAAGTACGACCAAAGGATAATTTTTCACTCCCGAAGATTAACCAACTCATTGATGCCTTTTCGAGCCATAGACTACTAAGCTTTATGGATGCCTTCTCAGGATACAACTAGATTCAGATGGTATCTAAGAATAAGAAGAAGATGACATTCATCACTAATAAAAGTCACATAGTGGTCATCTTGATTGATCAACCCCTAAAGTCTATTTTACAAAGATCGAATACCTTGAAACACATGGCAAAGTGGATGATCGAGCTTGGAGAATTTGACATCAACTATCATCTCGGTTGGTGATCAAAGCATAGGTACTAGCTGGCTTTCTTATCGAATGCACCATACATGATGAAGGATTGACCTCAAAAAAATTCGAGGAAGATGAGCTTCAATGAATTCTACACATAGATAGAGCCTCGAACTCATATGGGAGTGGAGCTGGACTTATCCTTGCAAGTCTGAAGGGAGTCGTGATGGAGTATGTCCTTTGGTTCAACTTCAATGCCTCTAACAATAGAGTACAAGGCATTGATTGCTAGCCTCAACATCATAAAGGAGCTTGGAGTAGAAAAGATCTAAGTTCTTCACTAACTCATAGCTGGTCATTGGTCATATCTAAGATGAATATGAAGTCCGAGATCTGATGATGGCATGGTACCTATAGAAATTGAAGGATCTTACCTCGACTTTCAGAAGTTTAGAAGTTCAACGAATCTTGAGATCGGAGAATGCCCAAGCCAACACCTTGTCTCACCTTGCTATCTCGGGTATCCCAAGCTCGATAAGAAGATCTTCATCAAGCACCTAGAAAAGTCGAGCATTGACGAGCAACCTTCAATCTTAAAGGTTGGACATAAGTCGAGCTGGATTGACCCCCTTATCGACTACCTTCACAATGGAACTCTATTGATCAACCCTGCAAAGGCCCAAAGGGTCAAATGACAAGCTACTTGATACGTCGTTTTGAAAGAAAATAATGCAAGAAGCATACTCACTACCGCTGCTTCGATGCCTAGACCATCCAAGGTGGATTATGCACTATAGAAAGTTTACAAAAGTACATATGGAGAGCACTTGGGGGGCGGATTATTGGTCTATAATATAATCTGACAAGGATATTATTGACTGATCTTATAGCAAGATGCGGCTAACCTCATTAGAAGATGAGACTATTGTCAAAAATACACCAATATCCAGTGTAAGTCGGTAACATAGCTTGTACCGACCACGGCCATTTAGCCATTTGCTACATGGCGGATCAACATCCTCAGGCCCTTCCTATAACATTTGGGCAAAAAAGTTCCTCATCATCATCATTGACTACTTCATCAAATGGATCGAGACTGATCCATTAGCACAAATCACTGAGAAAAAAATATAAGACTTCATCTAGAAGTCTATCATATGTCACTTTGAGTTACCATATGTCATTATTACTAACAACGGACATCAGTTCGACAATCCAAAGTTCAAAAATTTTGCTCGAATTTTCACATCAACCATAGACTTATCTCGATCAGTCACTCACAGTCCAATAGAGAAGTAGAAGTGATTAATCATACTATTTTGTAAGGCTTGAAAGCAAGACTTAGCCAAACAAAGGGACTTTAGACCAAAGAGTTCTATAGTGTTTTATGGGCCTACCAAAGAATACCTCAAATATCGATCGGAGAAATTTTCTTTAGCCTTGCTTTTGGAGCTGAAGCTGTCATCCCAGTCAAGATCAGCCCGCTGACAACCAATATGGAACACTATGGTGAGTAAGATAATTCAGATTGACTTTGGACGAGACTCGATTGCTAGAGAAAATAAGGGAAGGGATCCGAATCAGGATGACCTCGTATCAACAGCAGGTAGCTCGGTATTACAATGGTCAGGTCAAGCCAAACATCTTCTGACTGGTGATCTCATTCTCTAAAGAGCTGAAGTGTCCAAATCCATGGAGCAGGGCAAACTAGCCCCAAATTGAGAAGGGCCCTATTGAATCACCGAAGTCATCCAATCGAAGCTTATAGAATTGAGGATCTTAATGGCATCCCTATTCATCAGACCTAGAATATTAAGAATTTAAAATATATTATCAATAAGTCTTGTATTAATTCTGTAATCAATAAAATCCTTGTTCTTTCATATTTCATAGGCTCTCAATGGAAAAGGCAACTAAAGAGAATTTGATTGAAAGAGATTGAAAAAACCAACCCATCTGAATATCTTGGATTTAGTCAAGCATGAGTTACTCGAAAGTGCTATACTGACTGAAAATATCTGAGCTTCAGCTTGGACCTCTCAAGAGCAATGGTCGGCTAAAACCAATCTAAAGAGTAACCATATGATGACCGACAACTATGAGATGGTCTAGACATCAGCTATAACCATGAGTCTGATCTGAACTGCATAGCAATGAATGACTTCAACTCAAATAAATGCCCAAAAGCCAAGGACAGACATATCGAGACCTCAATTGTGAGCCTGAGGTGATAAGTTCAACATCAGTCTATAGTGACCACAAGACTTTGAAAGGAAACAAAAGTAAACATATAAACAAGTACGCATTTGAAGATGAGGTAAGATTATTCATTACTTCAAAGTTCGAAGTACGAAAAGAGATCAATTTATAAAAAAAGATAAACTACAAATAGAAAGTGAAAAAAAGAACTAAGGAGCCTCCTTGATGTCTGGCTCTGTGATGGACTTGGCAATAGGCTCAGGGATGCCCTCTGTAGTTGGCTTGATGGCGACCTTTGGCATGACTTCGAGAACCTAGTCACCCTCCTCCTTGACCTCATCATCACTAGCCTCGAGGTCAAGGTGGCTCATATTGATGCCGAAAAAGGGGGTAACCTGGGCTTTGCAAGCATCAAAGCCGAAGCCATAGGCCACAACGGTTCCCTCTACAACCTCGGCCTCGAAAATAGTGGAAGCCTAAACTCCTCAATAGCTCAGAGCTTAGCCTCTGCAACCACTATCGACTTCTCCATGATGGCTCAAGCTATGGCTATCTCGATTTTCTCCTTTATCATCTTAAGGGCCGCTTCACTGATTTCGAGCTCCTTCTCAAGATTGGCAAACTTCCGACTATACTCATCGACCACCATTGTCTTAATCGCAATGAGGCCCTAGAGAGCCCCGATCTTTTCCCGAGCAGACAGGAGCTTGGACTTGACCCGGGATGTCTCCTCAGTCGCCCTTTTAGTCTCCTCAATAGCCTTCGTCTGAGCCTCAAAACCTCGAAGCTTGTCCTTCAACGAGCTTCACTTGGTTGAAATCGATGAAGCCCTCATTGAGGATGGTAATGTCATAGGTCAGAGGTAAAGAAAAAATACTAAGTCAAAAATATCGACCCAAACAAAAAAAGATGAACTAATGGAAAATGCTTACCTCGAGAAGACCAGTGTAGTTGAAGCCCACCACCTCATCCAAGGAATGAGATTTTCGATCCAACCAATCGGATGGAAGTAGGATAATTTTCATCAGCTCTCAAGCGAGCTAATGGTCTTGGATATCGGAGTCATTACTCTGAACTCTCATGGCTAAAGTAATGAACCCCTCAGTTCCAAATGAGGGCCCACTTTGGATCTTGCCGCTAAAGATAGCACAACTGAAAAATTAGAGTGGATGGCAATCATGGTGGAGTCAGAATCCGTTGGGAGGTAGTGCTGGGCTGAGAGCTTGACTAGATTCAAGTGAGGCTAAAAGAGCCAACCTCAAGGGCACAGTGGCAATAACCTTGGCCTTGTTATCGATCGGAACTAGCTCCATGCTTGAGGTCTCTAACGACAGTGTAGGAGCTAAAGAAGAAGTCATCAGCTTCAACTTTTTCTACTATTTTGATGAAGGCCTCCCTCTGGAGGAACCCGACCTCTTCTTCAAGACTGATTTGATAGACTCCAACATTGACGTCAGTGCTACAAAATTGAATAAAAAAATTAGTGTGATAGTTGCCGTCAAAACAAAAATGAAATGCTAAGTCAAAGTAGATCAGTGGTGTCCCGAGGCAACGCCAGGTTAATACTAGTGTGTATAATGCCTACTCGGTGACTAGATCCTGTAATGATAGCACCTCATCATCGAGCAAGGAATGATAATCCTCATCATCCTCAGAAAAAAGATCCTTATCTTTGTTCAGCGAAAGCCTAGGATCATCCTAGACCCAACTGAAGCTCCAAGATAAATCTGAGAAAACAAAAGAAATAACTTTTTCAGTCATAAACTAAGGAGGGCAACCTCTTGATGAACTTACAACCTCTCTCGGGAGAAAATAACACCACCTCTTATCATAGAGTATTTTTTTAAGGTGAACAGTATCCTAAAGAGTGAGCACCTCTGTATAATCTTGAGTAAATCATAAAGGATGATAGAGATAACAATCACCCAAATCAATTTTGGAGTAATCTGAGTAGGAAGGATTTGGTAGAAGTCCAGAACATTGCTAATAAAGGATGAAGAGAAAAGCAGAGGCTAGCTTAGAGAGACTCATCGTAGATACTGATGCACCCCTTCAGAGCCATATTGACCTAGTCATCTTGATCAGGAACTTGTAAACAAAAAGTGGAAAGAATGGAGTACAGAGTTGAGAACCCTCCCAGGTCAGACTCAGTAGTGGTGGATTCCTCATTGTCTGGGCCCAAGAAATCTCTAAACCCACTCATGGAACTATCCAAGCATTGGGGTTAGGGGATCAGTGCCAGGATGAGAAGCCCAATATGGTAGTGGCCTGAGGATTCCCCTCAAACTAACCTAGGGAGGAGGTGACTGAGGACCTCAACCACCCCGACAAGTTTTGCCCCAAGTCTTGCTACCATCTAAAATCATGGAAGATAAGGAGGAAAATCAAAGAAATAACAAAAATGGAGTAAACGAGAAAATAAAAAGGGAGGCTGAAAGGAGAACCAAACAAAGAAAGTAAGAAAATAAAAGAGAAAAGAAAGATGATAAATTGGGGGGCTTTGAAAAATGAAAAGAACAGTGGAGTCGAAAAAGATGGTGGCATAGGCAATGGAGGACATCCTTTGATAGTAACAACGATGGAACAACAGGGATTCAATTGAGAAAACATAAGAAGAAATAGAGGAAAGGGCCTATTTATACTATACACCGATGGCTCGGATCAAAACACCACAATATTAGATCCTATCACATGGTGAGTATCATAGTCCTAGATTGCACGACTCTTCGCTGCACCAACCTCTTGATCATGCCATGTAGGCAGATCTATGGGGGAGCAGCTCGAAGCCTACTAATGATTGCCATGTGGCAAATCATAGCAAATCTAAAAATAACCGTATAGATTACTATTTCAAGTCATTGCGATGTAACACTTCGGGCCATCTACATCTCATTATTGTGGAGGGATTTGCGAAGCGGTGCATTAATGAGGCTTCAAAATCTTCTCCCCAACAAATGAGGAAAATCGAATGCGCCGTTCCCAAGATCATGCTCGAAAGTAAGGTCAAATCGAACATGAAAACTAACTACTTCCTTCGCTTGAGGTGATGAAATCACTTTGAGCTTTGAAGTAGGGGATAAGTGTTATGGGGGAATTATCTACTCAATCTTCTCGATCTTAGGTGATGATCGAGCACCCACCTCGGATAGCTATCGATGACCTATACTGAAGTTACATCGACGCCAAATGGGCTCCTCAAATGTTAAAATTCTGTAAGAAAGATGGATGGCTGAACGATTAGATTTTCCGTCAAAACGACTTCCTAACAATTTTTGACATCGGCTATGGACCGACCTCAAGATCGGATATGCACTGACTAAAGGTCAGACGTGTGTTGATATCATAACTAATGACCCAGCATGCATTTATTGAATCATAGATTTGTAGCAAAATGGCACCCTAGTTCGTTACCAATCACGAACCATCGGATAATTAAGAGAGAAAGTTGACCCGGCAGAATCTCCCGCAATATCATATAGTTTCATTCAATTTCAAACACGTGAGCTAAATCCTTGCACCTATTGCCCATGGATAACATCCATATCTAATAACCCATGGTCTTCGGATTGGCGAGTGCAGATTCTCCATTTTCATTATCGAATTTGGAGGTAATGCTCGACTACTCTCTCTCTCTATATAAAAAAGAGATTCTTAGATAAGAAACAACATGAGTAGCACTCTTTTTTTCACTCCTCTTTCCTTCTTTCCCTTCTATTTTCCATCTCCGGCTAACTTATATATTAGAGGGTCCCACCAGAGAATCTCCAACGAGCATGAATTTTCATTTCAAATTTTTCAAAGAGCATCGCGCTGAGCCCAACACCGAGCTCAAAGTCAGTAGGCGACCAACCTCCTATGCTTCTACCTGAGATTGGCAGGAATAATGCACAAAAGTGATAATGTAATACTGTCCCTTTTAATATTGTATAGACGTGCAAACACACAGATGCTTCTAACAAATGATTGTAATTTTTTTTTTTTTTCTGAAAATCATGGTGCAGGTCTTAAATTGATAGAGTGCTCTTGCTAATTCCATGTTTAATGCCTGATTAAACGACGTTCATGGCATGTAACATACTAAGGTGGACTCGGCAATGCAATAACAGAGCCGAGAGGAGGGAAATAGGTAAATGTTTTACCTTCGACCGAGGGCGCTTCTCGGCGTTGAGCTTCCGCACCTCGTAGCGGATCCGCTTGGAGAAGAGCCGGCTCCGCCTCTTCTCCTTGTACCTCATCACCCTCGCTTCCCTGTTCCCTACCTCCAGCTCGCTCTCTGGCACCGTCCATCCCGTACTCCCCACCTCCACCAACACCTGCCATAAATCATCAATCCATCCATCATCGCATCCGATGGCTCAGATCTGCTCATTTCTCTTCAGCCATAGAATACAGACTCACCGGGGAGGTGGTATGGTAGAGATCAGGAACAACTTGCGGGCCATCGCCGTCGATGTAGAGGGACCCCGATCGGACCAGGCGGTGAGGACCTCCTCGTAATCCAGCTTAAGCGAAAGCGCCTGCGGCGCACCGCACCACGGGTCCACGCCGGCGCTGCTGCTGGCCAGCTCATCCGGCGACGACGACGAGGCGGCGGAGGAGCAGCAGTACACCCACCGCTCCCGCCCGCGGAGCGCCCTCCGGGCAAGCCCGTCCCATCGCCGTCCCACACCGGCGACGCCACTGGCGACGATCCTTCTCCTGTGGATCCGGCGCCGCCGAGGAGGGCGGTGAGAGTGGGGCCCTCGTCGCCGCCGTCGTCATCGAGGAGGCAGGCGACCGGGGGGTCCCTGTCCTGGAAGAGAAGGTGCTCCGGGTGGCGGGGGAAGAGGTCCAGCTGCTGGCAATCCTCCGCTGCGGCGTCGGCTTCGGCGTCGGTGTCCGTGGAGGCCATCTCCGGCGGTGGCGGTGGGTCAGTCGGCGGCGTAGGCTGAGGAATTTGGGCCGTCGGATCTTGGTTCGGGCTCACCAGTAGGCGGTTGGGCTCATCGAGCTCCGATCCGATCTCGCTGCAAATTAATAATATTTTTGTTGAAACGGGCGAGAACTATCCTAAAAAGGGCAGGCACTTTTTCTAGAAGATTTTTTCTCTTTTCCCAAGTGGTGATGCGGACGTGGAGGACGTTGTCAACGCGTGGAGCTACGCGACTGGGTTATTGTGGGGTTATCTGGATATCCCTTGACCCTGGTAGATATCCCGGGATAAGGTCAGAAATTAGGAATAGTGGGTGAAAGCGTGAAAGAAAAGGAGGCTGTTAATGCGACAACGGAATCCAGTGGAATATGTCACGAGAATTATGGGGTTACCCGAAGCTCGACCGGGTCATGGGTTTCGTCGTCAATGTGATCGTGGCCGTTGGATTAGGATTGGACGTTGGGTAGGATAAACCAGGATTGTGGTTAAGTTAGCGAGTAGATGGGTGGATGAAGGTGTACAGTCTTATCCTGTTGCTGCCGATGACTGCCGGTGGTTTCGATCGCTTCTTTTAAGAGCTTTATGAGGTGGTGGAGCATGGCGGAGAGACCGGGAGAGGTCCGAGTGAGAGGCAAGTCTCGACACTTCTCGCTTTTTCCATGTCCACGTCAGGCTGGAGAATGAGACGTATGGATCATGACGAGCATAGGCACAGAAGGCGTTAGATTTATTGCCAGAAGATATGACATGCTCAATCCATCCAATGCATCCAAATATGGCAATAGCATGCCATATGGCATGAAGAAAAATTTTTGTGCACTACGATGGGTGCAGAAAATTCGATATGGAGCGCATCACTTTATATGATTGGTCTATGTAGCCACTGCTTTTCAATGCATATTTAATGTCTGCAGTTTTATTTTTTCGTTTGAAAATTTTGAATGACGAAGATATTCTTATTTTTTAGAAAAATTATAACATCTTATGTCTATATTATGACATTTTGTATACAGAAAGTTATAATTTTGATGCAAGATGTCATAATTTTTTTCAAAAATAAGGATATTTTCATCATTCAAAATTTTCAAACGAAAAGAGAAACTGCAGGCATTAAATATTCGTTGGAAAGTAGTTGAACAAAAATACTCATTTTATATTATGACATTTTAGGCTATGTAATGACATCCTGTATGCAAAAAGTTATAATTTGATGTAAGATATCATAATATACCACACGATGTTATAATTTTTTAGATCATATTATGATATCCTGTATGTAGGAAGTCATAATTTGATACAAGATATTATAATATACCACAGGACATCATAATTTTTTTCAAAAATAGAGATATTTTCATCATTCAAAATTTTCAAACGAAAAAATAAAACTACGGACATTAAAAACGTATTGGAAAGTGATAGCTAAATAAACCAATCATATAAAGCGGTACTCTCTATATCGTATTTTTCTACATCACCCACGATGCACAAAGAATTTCTCATGGCATGAAAATATGAATTCCAAGGAAAAAGTTCCAAAGTTACGGGGAGGAGAAAAAGTTATTGGTTGGAGTGAACAAATCTAACCACAAAATAACATGCATGCACACGTCTTGTATCTCTTAATTTTCTTTTTTTCTTCAATGCTTTATAGTTGGACTAGTCTACTGCTAATGGATCTAGTCCGACCAATAATTTTGCAAAATGAAAAGAGAATCTAGTTATCTCAGTTAAGACTGATCGGTAAATATACATGTACAAGCAAAATCATTTAAATCTATAAAATATTTTATTTTAAAATTTAATATACTTTTAAAATTATACATCAGAGCCTTCACAAGTTATTTGGAACAACCTAATTTTAAGAGAAGTCAAATATAATACAGTATTATTAAATAAGATAAGATATATACCGTGCATTGTGTCATGTGATAACTGTTCCTTGATGCTGCTGAAATATACTATTTATATATAAATACAAACATATCACTAAAACTATTTAAAGCCTCAAAATTTTCATCGGATAACTTTTGAAGTCCTAAAATATCCCGATCCTCGTAGAAGAGGGTGAGAGCCACGATATACAAATCTCCATCATACTATCCATTGTGGAGGGATGATATCATTAGTCTCACATCGATTGTGAATTAAGAAAGAGTTTGATATGTTTTGAATGAGACTTTCTCTCTCCGTTAAGATGCCTTTTAAAGAGCAAAATCATGAGGTCTCATGTCATAACGGTCAGAGATCAGTACGGACAATAGCTCGTGCATGAGAGCGAAGACCAATCCATCCAAGCTATGAGTCTCTAACCACAATACTATCCATATTATATAATATTCAATAAAATGTATGTGAAAATCAAATTTTTAATTTAATTACAAAAGTTTAATCGTTAAAGCTCATATTTAAACTTGTTCATTAAAACTTGTCCCAAATAGGAAGACTGGAATAGCTTGCATTCATAGATTCTTTAAATAGTAGATCCAAGTTGGATCCATGGGTCTATGCCACATGCACTCATGCATGCACGAATGGCTCACCTGGCTGTAGTGTGCACATGCACAACTTGTTACAAGCACGAGATATAACAAGTTGGAACCGTTTGACTTTCCCTATTTGCAAACTTTGTTATACTTTTATTCTGGGATTATTTGCAAGAGTTAAGAGGGAATGATTAGGCTAGCCATCAGAGTGGATTTTTTACCGTATAATGGCTAGTACCCTTAGGCACTTATTACAAACTTAAAGATTTATTTAAATATTCTATAAAATTGGACTGAAAATTGTATAAAAATCGGATCTGTTAATCCATCCAACTTGTATTCTAAAAGCCTATCCAAATTCAGCCCAAATCCTAACCTCTGGACTACATAAGGTCTTTTTTTCTTCCATTTGGGCTGGGTGGTTTTTAATAGATATAAGGTCACACTTTAAAAATGGCCTAGTCCATGAATCTTTTAGAATTTTTTGTCCAATCATGTAAAAATATTCAAACATGCCCTAAATAGATTAACGATTCACGCCTAGTTCTTTTTTAGTGTATTCAAGACTAGTTGAGAATTATTTGGACCATATTATATAGAGTCCACATATAGGATTTCTACATAGATCAGTTTGTGCTCTCTCTTTCTTCTGGCTAACAGCCTCTATCTTGTCATTATTTCAACCTTCTATTTTCATCAAATTCTCAACTATTTTTCTATTGCATTTTCCCATGATTTTACTAGAGGAGCCATTAGGTCAACACCTCCACATACTCTGACTATGCTAGGAAGGAACCAAGATCTATTACCTTGGGAGTATTAGCTATTCATGCTGTAAGAAAGAATCGGAAACACTCCTAGGTTGTGCCAAGCATGCCTCCGATCCAAGTTCTCCTGTACCTTTTATTGGTTCTAGAAATCAAATTTGGAACATGATCTTCACTCATATTAAATCCTAATTTTTTATTTTTTTTGATTTACCTCCAAATCTCTAAGAGCATTGTTGGGCATAATTTTTAAATAATAAAAATATAAAAAGGGAAGGAAAAGAAAGATGATGGAAGGCTTCAAGGGGATCTAGACCCCCCTAAAGACCACTTTGAGAGTGGTAAGCCTCCATTAAAGCATGATTCCATTCATTGATAATACATGATTAAAGGCTTATATATTTATAGCCTAAGATGCCTTGACTGATACATGGAAAAAAATAATAATTCTAATAAAATTAGAAAAATCAAATAAATTGTAAAAATAAATTAGTTAGTTGTCAATTTCCATACATAGAAAATCATAAGTCAATCTTAGTGTTTGTTATTAGCCTCACATCTTTAGCCCTACGAAGATGCCAGACCATAAACGGGAGAAGGACCCATGAGAGCATGTGTTTAGCACTATATCAATTATATGCTGAAAAAAATAAGATATTTATATAAGGTACAAAATCAAAAGATCCAAATAATAATTTTGACTAATTTTTTGAATAAATTTAATTATTATAAATGATATTAGAACATATCCAACCCACAACCCATATGCAACAAAAGAATACTATAGTATGAAACCTTTTGAGGTTGATCACGAGCTAATTATAATATTTATAACTAAAATTTGATTAGATTTAGATCCTTATCAAGATAGAAATACTAGGACCTACAAAGTAAATATAAGGACCCATGCAGATAAGTATATAACCTCATTCAGTTATACACTGAAAAGATCTTTGATGCTTATATGAGACGAAGAAATCTAAATAATACCTTTTGATCAGCATTTTTCTATGAGGTCCCAAATCTTTCACAATTTGATATGATGCTATCATATCTATAATATAAATATACACAAAAAGCCAATACAATGATCAAGAAATTAAATGCATACATGCACTTGCAAATGTATGTGTGTGTGCATGTGCATGCCAGTACAATGATCAAGAAATTAAAAGCATACATACACTCACAAATATATGTGTGAGAGAGAGAGAGAACAGGGTTTGTTTGTTTGGGCCCCAACCTGCCATTCACAAAGGAAGCAACAACCAAGCAAAACAAAATATTTCACCAGTTTTCACTCCATGCTAGGAAGAGAGAGATCTGCACAATAGTTACCCAGGCCAAATGCATAGGAATACACCACCCAAGGCTTGAACCAAAATGTTTAGCGAATAAGCAAAGGGAAGTGGCAATTGGGATAACCCCAATTCACATGGCTGCTGCAAATCCAATATGAGAAAGAAAAGGCACTTGACTTCCTGGACTAGATTTCCAAGAATTATTCTCCATGTCAAACTTCGTTACATTTTAGGTATATTTGCTAAAAGCATTCACTAGTCAACGACAAAGCCATAACACACCAAAGCCTCAGCAATCCAAACAGCAGAAGACCTCATCCTCCAACCACTGCAGAAATAATCAAGACTATTGAAACAAGCTAATCATGTAGTTTGCTGGATTGAGCCACATACTGATTCAAGGGTAATCTAGTCACCTACCAGCAAATTTCTAATCATGATAATGCGTATCGGTTCTTCAAAACAAATATGATACAAATGCTAGAAGCACAGCATATCGAAATGGCCTTGTTCTCTCCACATATATACAAGTAGAGAGTATCTTTTGGGGATTCCACCCCTTGGCCATTTAAAGAGACCATGCTACTTAAGCTTTGGAGATCAGAATACTACCTGTGTACCTTCAGAGCTCAGCATGTACAAAGTGTCAAATCTAATATTCCCATCCTATCCAATATGTACAACTGATTGCATGAAGCCATTGCTTTTTCTGTTGGGCATGTCTCTGTATGCCCAAAATTAACATGGTAACAATCTGTTGTTGCAATCTCTAGTTGCGCCTTGACCACTGAAGCAAATGGTTCATAAGAAGGGACTCTCTGAGGTCAAGGAAGGAGATCAAAAGAGCCTGATATAAATTAGAAGGATTTGAAGAAAGAGGCTGCCACAGGACATAAGCTTCATATTCGGCAGAGCAGAATAAGGATCTCCGGTTCTGGTTTTGATCTCTATCGGGCTGAAAAAAGAGCTAGCCTTGACCACAAGTTCACTCCATTGTGAATAAGTCGCTTATATGGTTCCACCTATCCTAGACATGGCCACTGCCTTCATCATGTTGGATTTGGCAGCATCAAGCAATGGGTCTGACAGTAAAGACTTCTCAAAAGAACTTTTAGCTTCCTCCCACCTGCCCTCTGCCACAAAACAAGCCCAAGGTTGTTGTGTGCTGGTGCATATCCTGGGCACAGTTCTAGAGACTTTGCAAATATTGCCTTTGCATGTTCAAACCTCTTCTGCTGACAGTACAGGTTTCCAAGGCTAGAAAGGATGGCATGGGCCTGTTGGGTCGTAGCATGTGAGAGTGTTTGCTTGTATACTACCTCAGCTGAAGATGGATCATCGGATAACCGCAATGCAATACCTATAATCATGAAAAATTGTAGCTTTTGTCAGGAAAAGCTCAGGAATCTTGGAGCAGCTAAACAAATTTAATTCACAAAATAAGAGGAATTTTCTGCCTGACACATGCAATATACATTGTCAAATTTGTTGAACTCTTTTTTTTTGGTAAGAAAGATCTTAATATGGAATCTGGCAGAAGTAAAAAAATTATACAAGATATCCAGTTTATGAAATATGAAATAATGATGTTTTAACTAAATTTGCACCACTAACTAGAAAAGATTGATAAGCACCAATGCTACCACTTTCCGCTTGGATTGCAGCACCAACACAGGGCCTGGACCAACGAAACCAGTCCCAAATGGAATATCGGCTAAACTAGATTTATACCAATACAGGTATTGTTGGTACAAGCCTCTTGATTCCTTTAAGGAAAGGCGTTTGCTCAGGAGGGAGGCTGGGTTCAGACATGCCCTCAAGCATCTTGTGAGACCCTTTTGACCCTATAATGTGAGAAAGAGAGCAAAAGAGAAGGATAGAGGAGAGAAAGGGTGGAACAGTGCTACTTCCTAACTCTTACGATCCTGTGCAGGAATGGCCAAGCTCTGACAAGTATCAAATGTACATATATCCGCAACATCAGGAGCCACAACTGAGTCATTATCTGACATCTCATGCCAAGCAAGGATAAGGACAATATCCAAGCTAGTATAATGTTTAGGTCTGGACTACCAGCAAGATCTGTATAGTATATTGAGAGGTATTAAGAGGATGTTTGGCTGGAGGGGTTGGGGTCTGGAATCAAAATGAGAATGGGTGACTCCCATTCCAACCATTTGGTTGGAAAGAGTCCCATTCCGATTCCAATTCCACGGCGGAATAGAATAACCCAATATATCTACAACTCAATCCTTACTCTCTCCTAAGAATTCAAATTTCTATTCTGATTCAAATTCTAATTCCGATTCCAATCACGAACCAGCACTTTAGGGATTTGGCCATTCCGATTCTGATTCCAATCGATTCCGATTCTAATTTCGATTGTGAACCAAACACCCCTAACATTCTACATGGGATTATACTACTAAAGTGGGTTACTTTTCTTGTTTTAGTATTATATTTTATTTGGTATTCTTCACCCATAAATGTTGTTAGTTAAATGATGATTAAGTGTCAGTATCAATATCGGCATTCAACTATCACATAAACTTAAAACATCCTTTAAATATTAAGGGATACAAAACAAAGCACCCTACACATCTTAAAAACATCCTTTAAAACAATATCGGCATCCGACTATCACATAACCTTAAAACATCCTTTAAATATCAAGGGATACAAAACAAACCACCCGACACATCTTCATCATGCATAAAATTCCAAAAAAGTAATGAAAAGAAAAAAAATAAAAATGAATTTTGGCACTAGTATGGTTCTAGTACAAAGCCCCGTATTGTGTTTGGTACAAGACAGCCTAGTGCTGTACTGGTTTGGCCAAAAACAGATACCAGGCTTTAAATCTTGATGCTAGCACCATTTCAGACTGAATTTTAGCTATCAATTGTATATTTTTTATTTCTCTTTTTTAACTAGGTCTTGTTCATTGCTCTTAAAACACCTATCCTACTTGTGACAACAATGAACACGAAAATCAAAAACCAAGCCTCAACTTAGAATTTTATGTATCAGATTAACAATGTTAGCTTAAAAAATATTTTTAGCATGCATATGCAATATATCTATAGAAAATTATGCAACATGGGGTTTTGGAAAAAGTTTAGGCACTTATTTGTCATTTATAAATTATTCTTGTGCAGCTCCCGACTGTATGAACAAGATTGATGCAATCAGCAAACTCAATTGAGAAATGAAACTAGTTAACTTGTTCTTAACCCTATCAATCAGTTCCAGCATCATATAGAAGATCAAGAGAATCTAGGATGCCTAAAATGCCATACAAGGACCATAGTAAATAATCATCAAGAGATTTTGTTGTGGAGGCCCTACACCACCCCCTCATCCTTTTAGAGGATACAACACAATCATCTTACAAAATCACATTAGGCATCCTAATTTTTATGCATCACCTTCCCAACCATTGACTTTTCCTTAGTCTCCTTAAAAATACCATGTGCAGCCAGCTAGTAAACTAACAAAATCATATTCCACCATGCTGTCTTTGGCAGACTCATAACCCACTTAAAGAAGGATATTTAACTGCTAAAAGAGAGGACAATTACCAAGATTGGACCATGCATAACTGCATTCACTGCATCAGGCTACTGCAGCCTTAAGAAACTGAACTGACATCTTGAACTACATGGTACAAAGGTTGTGAAGACCAAGTTGATGCCATTGCACTGCATCATCTGGATCCTCCTCGATTACCTGTTGCAGAGCAATCCTTGCATATAAGTCAAGAGATACCAGAAATAAATGCAAGAAATAACATTCATGAATAACTATGAAGAATTTAATGTGTCAAAGATGGTTGTAGCCTAACTTGTTGGAGACTTGGAACAAGGCTGTGATGATTCAGATAATCTATGTTACAAGGGGATGCATTCTTAGGTGAATCAGCAGAATAGAAAAATGCCATATTAAGAGAGAAGTGTCCCTTCAAAATGTGATTTAGCAGTGAATTGGACAAAGCCCCAGCGGTCACATTCTCCATTCCTAGAAGGAAGTTCTGGGTTCAAATCTTTGGTGATGCATCTCCAAATGTTTAAACTTGGTGATTTATCTCAGGTGGGTATTCCTTCCTTTATCTCTCTCACAAATTTAAGAAAAAAAGGTGCTTCAGCTAACTTAAACATGCAAGTCCATGCATTAAGTTACTGCCTGAAAAAGCAGTAGCAAATAAAGACATGAACACAATCAAAGGCTACAGAAAAACCATACTGTCTCATGGTTAAGGAGTTAGACATCAAATGACTATGCATCTCAAAGTGATACTTTAATTTATAGATGTGGATGTTTTTCCCTTAGATGAGATAGTCACAAGAACAGTTAGCTCATTCACCATCATGTTAGCTTACTAATAAACAGAAAAAATACAGAAGACTCAATGGCAAGGGGTCTTGGTACATATAAATTCCAATTAACAGCTTCAAATTTCAACAAAAAAGACACAGAATTATTCTTGGATGATTCACTGTAAAACTTATATTCCACTTCTTCTTTTTTCATTTTCAAATGAAAGTTCTTTTCAGTACAGTGTTGAAGGGAAAAAACAACTGACTTGTGAGAAAACATCTCCAAGCATATCTCGTTTTCGAACCATTCAAACAAGACCTATCTAATTGTTTGTCTATATGGCAAACATTGAACACCTCCAAATCCCTTCCCCCCCCACAACCCCACCAAAAAAAAAAGCCTGAGTTTTTGGGTAGAAAAAAATCTAATTCAGAACCACCATTACTTACCTAAATGAAAGCACAAGAAAAGGTGAAAAGGCTTCCCTATCTTCTACAGCATCACCTCCTTTGCCAAGCACAAGAGGAACCTTACTGTCAAGTTTGCTCTTACAACTTTTTCACAAATATTTGCCAATGCAGATCTATAATCCTCAGTCATCAGAAATTGACCTTTACCTACATCTCCTGGCTCTCAGCCTGCTAACTCCCAGAGCTCTCTATCTTCCAAATCCTGCTATCTCATACCCTGATGCTCAGAACACTATGGAACATTCAGCCAATCTGCCTCAGTATCCCCATGTCTGATGAACTTTGCAAGCTTCAGTGCATTTCGAAAACAATACTACAAGAAATGGCACAGAAGGTAACTATTGCCTCTGCAACCATATGGGATTAGTTGGTGCAGCGGTTTCAGTCTCATGCTTTCCATCTGGATCTTGTAGATAAACGTAAGTATGATTTCGTAAGGGCTCAAGTTGAATCAGCTATACAAAGATCTTATAGGGACCCAAAAAGTCCTAAGGCAAGGGGAGGTGGAGCTCATAGAAACCTGAGGGTTTAGTAGAAAGCTGCCAAGAGATAAGCATGAAGTTAGAGATCTGGGTGTCCATGCTTGGCTTCCATCCCCATTGGCAGTTGTGAGAGGTGTCCATAGTTCTACAATTTTTACAGCACTTTCAAGTTTAAAATGTTTGGAATATTATAAGGCAAAAAGGATCCTACCAGGCTTTAAAAAATGGTTACTGGAGAGCGTACAGATTTTTCGAAAAACCGATCTATAGCACTCGTCGAACCAACCCTGCACTGAACCGAACTAACACGAAATCGGAACCCATTCAGCCTGCACCGAACTGAGCCGACACGAAATTGAGATGGTTTAGTCTTTTGGGTCGATTCTGCTTATAACCAACCACCACCACCGCTGCCCCACCCCCACCCTCCATCGAAAAGCTTCAAGTGCTCTTAGTCTCTTACCCTTGAATGATGCCAAAGACAATGCCGATTGAATGATACCAAAGACGACACCGTCACCCTCAAATGACATCGAAGATGACACTATTGTCCTCGATAGATGCACCGGGGTCCCTCGCCAACATCTTCAACCCTAATCGATACCATGAGGTAATCCCCTCACTATCTCCCTCCCTCCCTCTCCTCCTCCTACCTCCCCTCCCCCTCCCCTCCCCCTCCTCTTAAGCCCCCACCTCTCTCTCTCCCTTCCCTCTCCCTCCCCTCCTCTCTCTTCCTCCCTCTCCTCCTCCCTCTCCACCCCTCCATAAGCCCCTCTCCCTCCTCACTCTCTCTCTTCCTCTCTCTCCCTCCCTCCCCCTAGTTCAGTATGCCTCAAATCAATATGATACACATTGATACTGTACCAAATCAATTGCCAACCAATCTGATCAGGCAAACCTTGCAAGTATGATAAAAAATACTGACACATGATAGAGGTCCCATACGGACACAGTATGAGTGCCAATTTACCACTAGAAAGGTGTAATATCACTCATACAATCCCATTCCAACAGTTTTTGAAACATTGCATCCTACTCTACATTGGTGTTTCCCTCTTTTTCAAGAGGGATGGCAAGGAGAACAAATCTATGATTGGTTGGATAACTATGCGAGTGTGCAACCAATTTTCACCAGGGCAAAAGAGAGAAGTAGATGGGTTCGATTGCTTTGAAGTTCAAAAGACTTCTAACTATCAAAATGTCACTTATGCACCGAAGATTAAAAGCTAATTAAAGGAAATTAAATAAAAATAAAGATAAAGATAAATAGAACTAGTGATTTCATTCATTTGGGAGTCCCTTTTTCCTTATACAAATTAATATTTACACATCTCCTATTACCACGTTCTTTTGCCAATCACTTGGGATTTCCCCATTTCGCCATGCATCCTGGTTGGTTATTGTCATTACTCCATGTCCTTCCCTATTTTGCCGCATGTCCTGGTTGGTTACTACCACTAGCTCCATTTCCTTATTCATTAAATGCCAGCAGTAACTTCAAATTTTGAATTTTCCCCTGATCTTCGATATCATGTTGCCTAACAACTACCTTGGGACCGATTTTCCATCAGTATTGTCTGAGCACCCACATTCAGCCTGTAGCATGTGCGTCTTCAATATACATCTGAACTTCTCATACATTCTCGGTCCAAACTGTACTATCAGCCAACTTCCATTTGATACCCCCTTTGCTCAGCCTATCTTTATTCTTTAATGATATAGCCCATCCTTGATGAAGGAGCATTGCTATTCAATGCTCTTGGATGAAATTAATCAGCCTGCATTCAATAACACCACATGACAACTACACTACTGTTTGGGAATGGTCCGTGACATGCCACATGTCATTTCTACAATACATCTACGAACTCTAGTGTTCGGTCAAGATGTGGTGCGACAATTGCGATGGTTTTGTGTGGAATCCAGATCATGTACATAAGTCCAGCTTTTTATGTTTAACAAGCAGCAAAGAATTAGCTCTTCATTCTTCACCACTTACAATTTTAGCCTTTATGCTACTCCCAAGTGAATGCTTTCCAAGGCTGATTCAGAGGATACCATATTTTCTTTCTTTGCTCATATACTATATTTGGAAGACTTTCTACATTAACCCCATTCCCTCTCTCCTCATGGAAGACACTCTTACAAAATTAAGAAGGCAACTCCATAAAAGTAAGCCAAAATAGCTGTATTCTCCATCTTGTTTTGCCTTAGGAGTAGCGATGTTGCTCATCTGGGCAGAACGAGACCATCAGGTTTTCCGTGGAAAATCAAGTCACACAACAAGGAGATCGAAGAGATCTAATTTATGGGACTCTTCTGTAATGTGGCTACTAGATTAGATACTCTTCCTTCAAAAAGGCCTGACTCTGATTTGTTCAAAACTGACTCTGATAAGTTCAATGGGGCCTTCACTATTATCATGCAGCGATTATAATGACAGGCCTGCATTCATCCACTCTGGGATGAACAACAAGTTTAACACTTGCAGAACTCCTGACATGGCCAAATGCTTTATCATTTTCTACTCTAGGATCTTAATCTAATATAAGAAATTTAGTAAAAAAGAAACATTTTCATCATTTCCTATGTGTATTTTTTTCATGACTTCTAATGTGGTTAGGGTGGAAATGACCCAAACATGAGTAAACTGAGTTTTATTCGAGCTCGACTTGAAATTGAAATGACTCAACTCCAGCTCTAGGTTGAGAAACCCTAGCTTGTGCTCGGCTCATATATAATCAAGTCAGCTCGAGCTCGGCTCACTTAGCTTGAAATGTAATCCTCCTTTTGGTGCATGAAAACCTTGATGGAAGGAGATTGCCAATCCATGGAGAATGGGAGGGAGAGGGATGGTGCAATGTAGAAGAGAGCTTGGAGGAAGCCTTTACCTTGAGGGAATCACATAGTGCCTGCTGTCTCATCATCATCAACCACCATTCCCATCATCACTTGTAACCACAAGGAGGGAAGGGGAAGGAAAAAATGGTGAAACGGGAGAGAACAAATGGATTGTTGATCAAGAGAAGCCTATGGATGCCTAGCGGTGGTGGGAGATGCCATGAAGAGATTAAGAGGAGAGGTTGGTGTGGCATGTAGGTGAATGACCGAGAGGAAAGGCTGTTAGTGGGTGCCTGGGTGGATGCCACAATAGGAACCAAGAGAAAGGGAAGTGGATCATGGTGGTCCAATGGGGAGAGAGAAGAGAGGGGGAGAGAGGTGTTTAGGGGCTTAGGGCTTCATATTAGACTTCTTGAATTTAAATACAATGGTTGAACAATTTAATAAGTCAGACATTGGATTAAAAGCCAACAACTGATAATTTATTACTTATAAATCTGTAAATATTGATTACTTACAATATGCAATATATAATATACATAATATATATATAGATGTACAACGAATAATGTATAATGTATAATAATATAATATATAGCGTATATAATATAATATAATGAGCTAACTCACATGCCGAAAGTAAACTAGCTGAGCCTAACCCATGCTCGGCTCATTGACTAATCAAGTAAGCCGAGCTTAAGCTGAATTCCAAGCCAAATGCAAGCTGACTCGTGAACAACTCACTTTTTGCCAACCTACATGCAGTTAAACAGTTAGATATAATATTTGCTCCTCGTCAATTTTGCTGCCCCTAGATCAGAGAAACTTGAACATCAACAATCCTACATATATTAATTGATCCTTGATCTGGCCATCATATGTGGTAAAGAAACACCCTTAATTTTGCTACTACAAGGCATCATTTGATTTAACCATTTCCAATTATATCCTTCCTCATTGTAGCATGCATCCACTTTGATAACCTTTTTAATTATATTTGCATGCTTCACAGATACGTTACAGCCTAAATCCTGAATTAACCAATAGATTTTGTCTAACAGTTTATTCATTATTCCCGTTGAAGCCTCATTGGTATTAGACAATCACAAACAGTCCAGTGACAGAGCACCACTTCATCAAATGTCCTTATAATACATCCTTATCTACAACTCCACTATGCATAGTGAAACTGACAGCAAACTTACAAGACACATACTTAGGTATAAGAAGTTCATGCCGAACAAATGGATGCCAAGTAAAAATGGATAATATCTTTCTACTGCATAACCAACACAAACATGTCGAAGAGAAATACCCATTAGATATTTCCTAGAATGTACTAGATTTTATGTTATAACTATGTGCTGTACTTAAAATAAGAAAGCTAATTAACTTACAGAATTATTACAAGAACATGTTTGTTACGAAAGCAAGAATTATAATAAATAAAATAAATGATAATAACCATCACATCTTACAAGAGAATTTGCAGATGCATTTCTGAAATCTTTTACACTGCAGAGTAAGAGGTGATCTTCAACTCAGATAATATAGCATCTAGTTCAACCAGAAAGATTGCCAACAAATAAAAAGGAAATATAGTGGAACAATTTAATTTGGTTGAGTGTTCAAATTGATAAAAGAGGCAACACCTGCTCTAACGTATACAGAGCTCGCTCTTCTACCTCCACCAAACCCTCTGCTCAGTTCAAAGCTGCTGCAATTTCATGTTGAGCTCTGTGAGCCATTGCCAACCCTGCACATGCAATCGGAAGATCAATTATTGCAGGGTCCCTTCTTTTAGAATCGATGCCATTTCATCTGCAGCCCAGGAAAGCTGCTCTGTAGGATCTTGTGACCTTTCAGCATCTTTAATTCGATGAACTGCTATAACATATCGAGCAGACATTTCATTAGGCTCCAATTTTGCTGCCTGCACAGAGATAAGCATGCAGCAAGAGTAACTTAGTATAAGAAATCATGGTGACTTTCAATCTGCACTCCATTGGTACCTTCCTTTATCTGAACATATTCTAGTGAGTTATTTCCACAGATTAACATGAACAAATAATTTTAAAAGTCTGTAGTTAGTCACATGGCTCCCCTTACTAAAAACTCACAATTTAGTTCTTCCATCAATATAGATAGAAGTGGAGCAATTGTGGCCATAGAAAAAGAGAAAGGTTTCCTTGTAATAAAAAATTTCCACCTCATAACAAAATGTCATTTCCTTTCTTTTGGCATATCAACCAGAAATTTTAGTTCTCTACTTCTTAATAGATTGAGTCAGAGCTCCTAAATGTCCAAGCTACATTAAGAATAGACTGAAAACTTTAAGAAGAAATGAGCCAAGGACATGCTGCTACCTGCTCCAAGCACTTTTTTGCATTCCTATGATCACCAGCTACATAATATGCATTAGCAAGATTCACCCATAGTGCCCCAGCTTTAGGTTCAGCTTTTACTGCTGCCGTTAAGCACACTTTTGCAACAGTTGCAGCTTCAACTTGATGGGATAAGCCCCTTCACCTGCATTGGCCTCTGGACCTGTACATTCAACAAGACAACCATATGACAAACTACCCAATGGACAATCCTCATAACTATTGTTATATAAGAGAGAAAGGGATTAGCTATCCATTGAAACACATCGAGAATCAATAAGTATCTTGAACACATATTGAGCAACGTTGCCACCCTATCACAGACATCTTATGGAATGTCAAAGAGTACTATGACTAGTTTAAACCAATGAAAAACAGTTACAAGATAAAAAACCCAATTAACTGTAGTTTTGCTGCTAGATTTACTAATTAAGCTAACGCAAGGATCTGAGAAAATTAATCACCATAATTTAGTGCTAAGTGATCCGTAAATGGCACTATTGTTCTTTCTTTCAGCGTCATAGTAACAAAATTCACCATTTTCCAAAAAAAAACATGAATTATTCATGACTTGAAAGTCAAGTGAATAGTTCTATGACTAATTTGCTGGTTTGCTAACTGATTGCAGATGTTTCACAAAATTTGTGGATTTCATGAAGGGATTGCGAGACAGCTGAATAGCTCCAGCTTCAGTTTTATCTTGACATGGACATAGATTGCACTTTGGCAGATCACTGATGTGATGAGGCTGCGGTTCAAATGAATGGAATGAGGGTTGGCTCTCATTAGTGAACAGATGTGATAGGCTGTGGGGAAATGTGAGAGTTAAATGTGTGAATAGATGCATGGTCCCACTGCTTACTACCTCATGTCAGACACAAAACTAACAATAGCAACAACAACAAGAAGAATAATGGATTCAGGGACTCCAATCAAACCAACAGAGTCAGACCACATCTCCCTCCTGGACAATTTTACTTCCTTCCTCACTCTAGATCTTCAAAATTTTTAGTTTCCCTTTTACGTATTCCAATAATTTTCTGAACTGGAAGTGGCTAGGAACATTAAGTCTTTCCCTTGATACCAATCCCAGAAAGCCTTTTTCTTTCTTGTTGTGAATCTTTCCTCTTGATTGGGTTGAAAATTAGCCAACTAAATTTCTTATGAAATAACATTGGCAATCATGAATATATGTACTACCATTTTTATATATAAGAATTTTGATTTGACTACGTTATTATTTATTTTAATTTCCAAAATTTTCCAAACTTCTTCCCAATGCACCTAATTTTTCCAAATTCTGAAGTTTTTAACCATGCCAAACTATTCCCAGTTGCCAAATTTGTGACTATGTTCACACCAGTTTGAACCATTACGACAAAAAGGTAATTCTGTCAAATATCCATCATGTAAACCTCGTGCCCATTCACGCACATGACTACCAAGGTCATGTTCCCTCCATCATTGGAAACTTCATCCACAAATAATATAGAGGAGGAAGAGAGGTGCTTTCATGGTTTTATATGACCATTGGTCGATGCATTACTTGGCAACTTAAAGGAAGATACCAATCAGTAATTTTGCCTGCATTATCCTATGCTTCAAATTCTAACAAATAAACATATTCCAGTATGCAAGAGGAGCATCACAAACATAGGAACATGAGGGGCCTATGCAGTAAATCTAGGGAAGACAGGACAAGAAATAAGTACAGGAACAAACATCTGAGAGCAAAAAGAAAATGATAATTATGATATTACAAGCATAAAATTCCCACGTTAAATCCATAATAATATACATCAGCCTAATAAGTAGGGCAGATAAATGGAAGGAACTAAATGTATTAAGGTCATACCTGGGATGATGGACCCATATTTACACAAAAGGAAGCTGCATAATTGATCAAAGCAGCAGGATAGTTTTGATCCTTAAGAATAAGATCTTGAAAGCATTTTGCAGAAAGCTCCAAATTTCCACTGGACATAACTGTTAGTTAGTGCTTCAAAAAAAATGAAAAGAACATTAATTATCAACAGCAGGACAAGTCTATTAAGTGTCCATTCACCATACTAAAACAAGTCAGAAATCTGGAATGGTAAAATGGCAGAGTTATCCATCCTACTTAATTCTGGAAGCCATGGTTGCTAAAATCCTATACCAAAGTGGCTGTCAGTATATGGATCTCATCCTTGGATTAGGATCAGCTAGGATAATGAGATCTAGATCCATCTTATGGATCATGCAATCCCTTGGATCATAAGATCCAACTTGATCATGTTACAAACTTATAAACAATGCAAATCCATTTTATGTAATTAATTTAGCTATCTCCCTTTTAGAATTATTTCTTGATCTCTAATAACTTTGAGAACATAAATTAGCATATTTCTGAGAGTTTTTAACTCTTAAAAGTAAAGAAAAGAAATTTGGAGTTCATAATTCAAAAGAAAGAGAATAACTGAATTGATCAGTTCACGATTTAAAGAAATTTTAGCTTTTCTATTTTGACATCCATTTGCGAAAATTTGTTCCTTTTCCAAACAAGTATATATCTAAAGGAATACTCGAATTGATCAGTAGCATACAAATATCTTGAAGAACAAGACATGATGTTCCTAAGTCCTAACACTAGATATGCAATATGTAGGCTTGTGAAGAGCAAGAATACGGTTCTTATATATCTGGAATTTTATTATTTGTTCGTCTTCTTTATTAACTCATTTTTTATGTTTTTATATCTTCTAAAACATCAAGAACATTTTATGATCCACAATCCAATCCGATGGAACCACCTCTATGATCAACAACTGAATTTGATCCCAATAACATTGAGTAGAACATCAAAAGATTAATAATTTAAGAAGCCTGCTCAGGAGGTCCAGGACAAGTGGGAATAACCTAGTACTGTGATTGTAAAGAGAATCAGGTTGAAATTGTAATAACATGATTGTAACTAAGCTACAAGGTCAGCAAGTTACTACTGAGCATTTTCCTGAGGCGTTCCCTACACTTTTTTTGCTTTTTGAACAATACAAGACCCTCCTTGTACCATAATGTCTCAAATCATCTCACATGAAGATGCCATATTATGAATTCTTCACAACCTAAACCCAATATGCAGCATATTCTTCCTTTCATAGCACATACAGACTTCAACATTTGGGACTATACCAAGTAAAAACAATAAACAAAGAAAAAAAAGAAAAAAAAATAAATGGTTACAGGTTGCAAGCACCAAAACATGATGCATCTAAGTCTTTGTTCATTGCAGAACATTCCAATATTCTGTCATATGCAGGATTCTTTTTATCCTTCTCCATTGGGATATCAATTTGTAGATAATCTCCATAAATTTGAAATATAACTACAAAATAAATTTCAGCTTTCTTTTTTCACAGTAGGAAAAGATCGTACTAATAAATTATTACAATTTGGGCCTTCGCATATAGGACTGCAGTATGCACATAAAGACTAAATATATGTTAAAGGAAAGCAAAAAATGGCATGAATCAAGACAAGAAATGCCCACAAGAACTTTGCAGTAACATTATATCAAGGATTCAAATATTGAGATATGGGACCATACCAGCCTTTGGTAAAGTTAGCCACGTACCATAGTGTGCATCATACTTAAATCGTGTACTAGCAGGATGGCCGCCACAGTTGCGGACAACAAATACGCCATTGATAATGACCATTTTTCCTTTTTTTTCCTTTATGTTTAGTTCATTACCTTCTGTTCATCATATATGATGAAATTCTGAAAGTTTTAAAGCTAAAACTGAAGATACCAACTTTAGTTGTATTGAGTTGCAGAGTTGGTGAGAGAACCAGATCTCATTGATTCTTACCTTTTATTGTTTCTCGCAAATTTAGGAGTTTATCTAGGCCAAAGTTCCCAAACAAACCTGAACTGCCCGGTTTGGAGCATATCATACAAGACCCTGAACTGTAACAAGCTAGCGTGGGATCGGGTAGGTTAGTGTGATCGGTTCGGGACTCAACAAAAATCAATCCAAACCAATTCAAACTAAGCAAAATCGCAATGTTCCACACAGCTCGGCTCAGTACAAACCAAGATCTGCGAAATCAGAATACGGACCTGTGCCGGCCGACCGTGGTCTGTACCGGATCGGACCGACACAAACCAACATGAAGAGAAGAAATGAACCGGAAGGAGGAAAAGAAGAAAGAGGGGAGAGGGAGGGATGGGGAGAGAGATGGGGAGGAGAGAGAGGGTGATCGGAGAAGACACCGGCAGTAGCCACAGATGGGCCACGGACGTGTCCGGAGGGCCACCAAGGCCATCACTTCTTCTGCCAAATCTCGACTAAGAGAGAAAATAAGGAGGAAAGCTAGCGGAGAGGCCATCGAAGGACATCCGGCTAGTTGCTGTGGCCACCGGATGGCAAAACCGCAGCCTACAGCTCCATAGGTGTGAAACAGGGGCAATCACCAACTTCAGTCTTGAACCAAATATGTTAGAGGATATAGTCATTTTGTTTCTGCTTCCAATTCCGATTTTGGTCGTGAATCAAACAGCCCAATGTATTGTTGTCCTTATTGAGGACTCATGGGCATATTTGACAAAATTCCATAAGATCAAGCATGAACTTGGTGGGGGAAGAGGGGTGTTGCAGGGTTAGTGAAAGGAAGTAAGGGAGCGGGAGAAGGGAGAGAGGGAGCGTGGGGATGTCGGGACTTAATCCTTATGGGATGTAGAAAAGATCTCAATTCCTTCCATCCCTAACTCCAGCCTATCATAGATATCCATGCTGGCCCTAGATGATCCATACTAGACCTTAACCTAAGCATGTATTTGATGAAAAAGATTTCTCTTTGTCAATCACATTTATCTTTTTGGGGTAATTTTTGATGAATATTTATTTCTTTATAGTATCAAACATTGAGAGGAAGATGAACTAAAGATAAGTAAATAAGCAAGCAAATCAATGTGTCATATGAATTCTCTAATTGGAACTATATATCTGCATGATCCCGTGGATAGAAATGCTTTACCAATTCAGATATGTACTATTGCAGATATACCAATGTTTATGATTTTCTAAAAAAAAATATTGAGCTAGTGAACGCTCCTCAAGAGGTCTTTTTGAGACGAAGAGGCCAAATCTTAGCCAACATCCCTACGGTTTTCTTCTCATTGCTTTCTTTTTGTATTCATATTTTCATGCAATTATGATGTCATCTCACATATCTTCATATAAGTTGGCTCTTTTAGAATAAATATTAAAAATTTGTTTGCAGCTATGCTTTTAGTTGTAAACTTCCAAAAAAATCATGACGATTCAATCAAAGATTTATTTAAGCCATTCTGGGCCGGAAAATCTAGTGATTTTTAATTACTTAGAGCCTGTTTGGATGGTTGGGACCAAAATCCCATAGAATTCGCGAACTAGGCCAATACAACCATCCAAATCAAGCTAGGCTATATTTAGTGATTGCCTGCCAATAGCAGGTAACATAAACAACTTCCAAGACGGACCAAGTGTGCATTGAATTCTTGAGTATGAAAGATCAGAAAAACAAGTTTTAAGAACGCAACAAATATTTGGACTATGGATTATTATCAAGTTTTAAATGTAATTAACAAAAGAGCGCTTCGCAACACTCAATAGTTCCGAAACAATAGTTTCATACTACGGGTAGGTCGCAGATACCTATAAAGACCTAATGGAGATTGAGACTGGAAACAGATAGATGTAGGAGCAGTTGTAGTGATAAGCTGCTCAATCATAACATGGTCTACACCTAACGCCACCTGTAATTGACCAAAGAAGATAGCATGCGATTCAAAATTACCATCAATAGGTGAAGATGAAAAAGGATAGTAGAAATGAGAAGGGAAGGATCAGCTTGACATCTTCATGATCCAACATTGGTACAAACTGCACAAAAGTTGACGTGGAAGAGGCATATGGTTGAGAAGCAATTGAGATATCAGCCTGTAATAGGGGATCATAGTGTGCACCATCAATTCTATCCAATGTGTCAGTCTTAACTTTAGATTGAGAAGGAGAATTAGATTGTTAAACCCACTGAGACTTTGAGTGTTTAGGAGGGGATCTCTTCCCCTTCATTGTTGGTACCAACAAGAAATGGTTGGTGATGTTGAATTAAGCTTTTCTTCCTCCATAGCTTTCAGATCATATTCAAGATTGAGAGTAGCCAAAGGAGCAAACCTTGAGCCAAATAAATTCTCGACCTATCATGAACTCTAAGAAACAATGGAACTAGGTTGAGCTCGGTGAGTACTACAAGTAGTGGCACAAAAAGTTGTAGACACGGCTTTAAAACAAAGGAGCAGCAACATGCGAAGATGGGTATATTAGATGAACTCTAACCATCCTGATCCAAAGACCAAAGATATCTAATATGAACACATGGTGATCAGAAAGATGTCCAACATGGCCATAGTGATAACAGAGGTTAGTAAGTTTTTATACACAAATTCCTAACATATAGAAGCTTCCTTAATCGTAATATGAGTATCTAAATAAATAGAATGAGTCAAATCTAACTAGATGTAGACCCTAGCAAATCTTGCCCTAGAAGTGGAGGTCTAGTCATCAAGGAACAATGTCTTACCTACCTTGGAGGCAATACAAAGGATTTTATCCTCCTCCCAAAGTTCAATAGGAAGATTAGGCATGTGTTACCAGATAGCTACATAGTTCATAGTATCCCTACCAAGTCGAGAATTTGGCCGCCACTTCTGAAGAGCAAGCAATTGGCCAACCAAAAATAGGGACTGTGGGCAAAGGATTTTATCACAAAGCTCCTCGAAAGGAAGCTTGAAAAGGTAAACCCCCTCCAAGAGCGGCACAACATGGAGATTGTCCCCTAAGGCCCACATTACCCTCAGATCTTTTTGAATAAAATCTAGAGATAAACCATGGCCAAGGGGCTTACCGATTAAGGCTGCTTTCCATTTAAAATATACTGGATCCAATTCTTTATTAGGTCCCGATGCTGTGTCTAAAGCCAAGTTCTGCTGTGAGTCCTCTATTTCTCGTTCCATAATTGATGCAATAAGTGTTAATCCTAGTATAAAGGAAGGGGAGGATTGCTCTCTCACCCAACTACTTGGTAGTGGGATTCAAAAGGAAGGTGTTTGTTTGTGATTAAAAATCAAGTTCATTATGCCTAATTTCACTATCTTGGCTCTGCAACCGGACCATAACATCTGTGCTTAACTTCACCATGCACAGGACCAGATCATGAAAGAATTTACTCAACTTTGGTGACCGGATGGCACGTCCTATAAAGTTTACTGATCTGACTTTTATTAATAGTAAAAAATATAGGCCCAAGCAAATCCGATGGGATGAAGGATCCAAGATGGAAAAGGGATTTGGATCATGCTTAGACATCAAATAGATCACATAGATCCAACCTGCCTATCAAAATTTATCTCAAAAAAAGAGTAGGCGACACCACCAAACTGTTGATGTTATTATGGATATACAATTCTGCCATCAACAAGCTCAACTATTACAAGAATGAACAAGAGGTACATGATGTTGACTCGATTCAATATTACTGATATTATCAATTACTACAGCAAATAAATGGCATCAGAGTCAAATGCAGTGGAAAACATCTGCGTAGCAATGGAAGGAGGTGTTTTGTCCCAGCATCCTAGCACTTAATTGACCATAAAGGAGCTTTTACAGCTGCAACCCCCAACTGCATTTGGGTTGGTTACCACCTGCACAAAAAGCTCAATTTTATCAACTACCATGCAACAGATTTAAACATATCAAGAAACTTTCTCCACACATTCCAATGTAGCAATGAATCATCCCCCCCCCAACTACATATCATATAATTGGCAACAAGGATAGGGAGGTAGAGCTTGTAACAATTCAATCAAGGGAATAAGATTGATAAAGAACATAATTTCAGACACAATGCAACAGAAGGATATAAAAGTCTATTTTCTGATGTGAGAAAATAACACAAAGCAGTGCCATTCCTACTCACAATCCATAACTTGCAGCAGAAAGTACAAATAGGATTGTTATAATAAGTGAATTAACTACAGAAAAGAACATATGAATTTATCAAACATGTAGAACTAAGAAAACTTGTAAGACATTCTTTGGATAACCACAATGCGTGAACCATAACTAGTATCAAGAAGCAACTTTGTTATATAAATAGCAAAATGAGGTTTGAGTCATAGTCTTGCCTCAGAACTGATGTATTGAATTAAAGAAACAATTGAGTTCCAAAACATGGGTGTTGCCCTGGCAAGTCAGAAAAAGGGCAACACGTGAAGATCTAGTCTAGCGCTTTAGTAGACTGGGACAGTAAAAATGGATCTACAAGAGCAGCTGTATATTCAGAAAGAGTTCAAAAAATAAGACACATCAACAATAATAGATCAGAAAAGGAATCCAATGATGGATCTCTACGAATTCTAACAAATCATGCTAAAAAACCATCCTCCTTGCTATAATGATTACAACAATAAGGAGATCAAAAGCTCCAAGAAATACCCGCTATTTACCAGCTTCCATAATGATGCATGCAACCATACAACAAAATCATGTAAAGCTCAACTCACAGAGAAACAAGATGATAATCCTACCCTTCAGAAAATTCTACTATTAAGGTAGACAAATGAAGAGGTATGTGATTGTTTCATTAGCACTGATGTTCAAGACTGTTGCTGGTACCTTGAGAAAGTGCTAGACAAGGCTCAAGGGTGTGTGCATCTCTCTGTTGAACCTCTTTACAATGAAATGCAGAAGATTAGTAGGGCAATACTTACTAGTCCAAGCTTGTTCATGTTGATCTATGGTTTAAGGTTTATAAGACAGTTTAAATTGTCTCTCTTCACCTACAGAGTGTGTGTGAGGACATGGACAAAGTGATTTGCAGAAGATCTGGAAGCAATCTTCCTGGTCCAACCTCGTTCATCTTGATCCATCATTTAAGGTTTATGAGACCATTGATGTTGCTGCTGCTTTGCCTAATGAGTATGGGTAGTGAAGACATGGAACTAAGCTTTTGGAGTTGATTGATTGGAAGTTGAGGTCGCTTACTAGGGGACTGGAGTATGAGATGATTAGACATGACTTTACCACGTGAATCATTGCAGTGTGCAAATAATTACCCTCACTCTCAATTCTAAGTTTCTTCCCATTTCCTAGTGTCTTCGTCCTGGACTTTTAAGGGATGGTACATAAACCTATTGCAATGTTTTTGAGACTAATTAGCATGCCTCCATACCATTGTCCCTTTGGATCAATTTTGCCCAAATAGGCATGTTGGTATATTATTTTATTATGTTCAACAAAATTTATGGGACATCAATTCATAATTGATTCTTTTGTTCATCTTTTGCCACTTAAATTCTGTCATATATTTCTTATTCATGTTAGGTATTTAATGCTTAAACATCGATCAATTGGAGAAGGGATCTAGATTTCTGCATAAGATAAGTTCAAAGAAAACAAAAATTCAGGTTTATTATCTAAAAACTTTTAGTTCAGTTAGAGTCGATGTACTGATCATACCGAGTCTCAGTTCGGTACTAGTACAATATGCTACTCCTGGTATGGGGCATATGCATTGATATGACAAATTTCGTTGGAGTAACCATTTAGATGTTATTTTTAGATGGAACAAGTAAATGTTGTGCCTTTTTTTCTTTTGATGAAACATATCGACTACATAAGTTGCTTTATGTTTGTGATAGGATTCTCACCAAAAGTGACGTGTTGGGCACACCACCTGCAGATAGGATTCTCACCAAAAGTGTGCCACAGAATACAAGATTCTAACAAGAAAGTCCATGAGTTCAATTTTCTTAAAGATCAGAATACACAATGAATTACTCGTCACCTACTTTAAATTAATTACAATAATGACATAAGTTAAAAGTAACTATACAATAAATTCCTAAGCCTGTAGCCTATCACATTACATATCAAAAATAGGGTTGGATGTCATCCTTTTACCAGCTGAATGTTGAGTTGTCCTCAAGTCTGTTTAATTAATATTTAACTTGATCGCCATCCTACAAGTTCATTTCTGGTGCACCAATATGTTGGCCTAAATAATACATATTCCAATCCTTTTTTCTCTTGAAGGAAAAAACCAGACTTTACACCTTTGTTATTATACATCCCAGATTCTAATGATGACCAGTTTTCCTTCAGCACTGAGCACGACCTTTTTGACCTTAAACTGTAGCACACGATTTTTTATGGAGATTGGGCGAGAAGTAGTTGTAAATTTTGAGTTCCAGAGATATGTAAATGGTGTTATACAAAACGAAAAAGAAAAAGAAGGGGTCTGTGGAAGACATAGGGCTAGATCCATTATTGCTTTCTTAGCTTAAAGAGCTAAATCAGAGTCGACATGTTTGGATTATCTCTACTATCATTAATGAAATAAATATCCAACTACCATCCATGAGCTGTCCCAATTCTCTCGTCTGTGAGTCCACATAATATCTTTAACCCCACCCTGACACACCCAAATAATGATAATAAAAAAGAAACAACTTCACAAGTCTCCACCAACTGCAAAGATATAACCATCTCTGTTTTAATATACACTTCTATGTTAGTTACATTCATGCTTTCTTCATGGGCAAGAACAAGAGGACCATCAGCTGAAAGTGTATTTATCAAGACACATAAAAGTCAGTTAGGGTATGTGAGCCATCTATGCTTCTGCACATGCACTGCAATTGTCCGACGTTAGTATTTAGTGATTTATCAATCAAGGTTTTACTGCCTCTGCCATGACTTGCCAACTTGGTAATGGCACCATACATGCTACATTTTTTCAGGCCATGCCAGTGCTTGCCACATACTAGCACACCTAGGCACATACTGGCACAGGCAATAGCATGCACCCATGACGTGTTTGATTGGCCCCGTGGCACCTACAAACTTGTGCCAACTGAAACAGTGGCAATTGTAATCCAATAGCATTTTTTTAGAAAGAAAGAAATCACTTCGTCTATAAAGATGTTTAATTAGTAAAGAATTTTCTTAAGACCCATTTAAGTTTTGCGGTTGAGAGAAATTTTAGAGTTTCAGCACCATAACAAAGGCAGTGACATTAAAACACAGATCTCGATCCTTCTTTGCTGGTCAACCACTTTCTAAGTTTAGCTTCCATTGTATTCTTATTAGATCAATAGAGTCACTTTTTTTCTTACCTTCTGTCGTAGATTAGAATATTCAGATTGTTTTCATTGTAAATTTTCTTCAGTCCTAGCTGAACAGATTTTAACTTTATACTCTAACCATCCTCATATAGACCTATCCCAGCATCAGAGTAATTCTGTGCCACAACAACGTTTAAAAGAATCACTTAAGACATAAGACAAATGAAACAATCATTGGAACCCCTTTGTGTGAGCACTTTTATTTTTGCTATATGTGATAAAATTTATTCAAACTAACAATGGTTGCATGCAATTGTTATTAGTACAAGTAATAAAAATGGGGCATATATAGTTTACAAATATATGTGTGTCAAATGATTATGTATGTCCAAGAGTGGCATTCAATGAGGAAGGAAGGAGCTAACCAGGAATGCAGAACGAATCAATTCTTCAACATAATCAACGGTGGCACCTTTCACAAAGTCATAGGAGATGTTGTCAACCACCAGCTTAACACCATCCTTCTCAAAGAGTCTACAAGCATTCCAACAACATATATATGAGATAGAATATACCATTGTAAGAAAGGAAAACAATCCTAATTGTTATTCATAAGCAACTGATATTCCTCAAGGATAGAAGAGAACCTATCATCTGCATTTTTCTTGTCATCAAGCAAAAAGACATACTGGAATCCGGAACATCCACCAGTTTCTACACTTAATCGAAGCATCTTCCCCTGAGCAGATGACTCTTTGGCATGCAGTTGTTTTAATCTCTACAAAACAAACTTATAGTCAATATTACTAAGTGCAACAATGGAAAAAAAAGATCAAAAAGAATAGACACCATAGACTAAAACTTGAGCAAAAGCACATGATATGCTTAAATCACTTTAAGTTAATTCTTTATGGTTTCAAAAAGCTCCTATTTGTCAAAACTAAGCTACTAGCTAGAAAATAGAGACAACCCTTCTCATTTCAAGGAAAAAAGATTACTTAATCAACTGAACTATGAAGCAGTGTTTACATGTTCAAATTATCAAAAGAAAAGCTATTGACTAAAGAGTGATTCTTTTTGAATCAGCAGATTTGTATGTCCGTTCACCTTTGATTATCCAAAGTTCTTAAAATTTGAACTTGCTTTGATATCTACAGGTCACTCGAGAATAGAAATTCTCACCAACATCAGGCCACAAGATATCAAGAATGTCCCATATGTATCAATGTATCTCTTAGATAGTGAGAGGCCTAATATGCCTCCAAGGTCTCTCACAAGCCTTCTGAAGTGCCGACTAAACTTTTTTTATGAGTATTTCGTTGTCATCCCAACAAATGAAAGGTTTGGAAGGATTAACCAAGTTAACTTTAAATGGGACTGTCATCCAGAACAGCTTGATCATTACTTGACAAGGGCTTGCTCAAGTGGCAAAATTAGACAACCTACAGACTAACCTGTCTCAGGGTTTGTTCTCAGCTTGCTTAAGATCAGATATATGCACACGTGTGTATGTAAATTTAGTTTCTCTTTGCTAATAAACACTTGTAATTTTAATTAATTATACAATCATAACCTACTAATATTATCTATAAAAATTTATACAAAGCTTCCCTATGACTTAAATCTCTTCTCCAATTCTTTAAATAAGTCGTACGTGTGCAGCTAAAGCTTGGCATGAAAAAAGCGACCTCAGCTTGAGCTTCATTATTTCATAATTTGATTTCATCTTAAGTTTAGCTTACATCCCCCTATTTTACAGCTACAAGGAAAAGGGGGAACCCTCAAATTTGCATCTTTGCTGGAAATATGAAAATAGCCCCAATTATGATTATGAACAAATATACATAAATACCAACATCTAAAGAACTCCTTTAACCAATTCAAAACAATTTGAGGACTGCTTGCCCAGTTACCTAATTCTGAGTAACTTATACAGAACCTATTATATATGTTGGCATACAATTCTATAATTTTCACAAATCACAAACCATTTAAAACAAACACCCACCGTATTTCTCACAAACAATTATGATTGATTGCTTAGAAAATCACAGTATTTTCCTCAAAGAAATTATCAAGTGAATAAAATGGGGAGAAAAAATCAAAAAAAAAAGAGAAAAGGGGCAAGGGCAAGAGAAGGGTACTCGAATGCAGTTTTCTGTCATGCGAATGGCATCCGGGCTTTCAGAAGGCACTTCCTCCACGGCGGAGCTCAGGAGCTTCTGATTCCATTGTATCCGGCTGTGAACTAACGGCGTTATCCGGCGGAGCAGAGATCTTGACATCGCTCTCGTTCTCTTATCTTCCTCTTCCTTCCCTTCCTCTCTCTATTTCCCCAATTCACAGGCACATGTGAAGCTTGTCTTGCTATCCCCAAAGAAGAATCCTTTCGATCAAAAATCCCCAAACCTACAAAATATCATGCGTCTCCCAAGATTAAGCTCTCAAAACCTCAAGGGACCGACTCACACCGCTACAAATCGCACAAAATCCCATATGCTCGAGAAAAAAACCATAACTGGAGAGTGAGAAACCCCTCCGATCTCCCTCAGATGCTTTCCTTCCCCAAAGATCTCCGAAAAAAAGAGAATAAAATGAAAATAAAAGAAGAGAAAAACCATAATCAATCTGTGTGGGCATAGGTCTTACCTTTCAATTTTTTCCGTCTTTCTTTGTTTTGGTTGATTTTTACTTGTTTCCCCCGATTTTTCTTTTTTTCTTTTTTTTTCCGTCCTCAGGAGTCTCAGTCGGGTGGGAAGCTTGGAGCGGCCGCATAGAGGAGGTCGGACGATGGCTTTATGTTGGATACTAGCATACTGCCCACGCGATGCGTGGGACACATTTTTTATTAAAAATATATCATATATAAAAATTATTAAAATAATATTATTTAAATTAATTATTTTAATAATAAAAAATTAAGAGCAATTGTCCGTCCAAATTCAAGTTCCAAACCTCATTTATATTTTAGAATCTGAAATCCTTTATAATCCCATAAAACTTTGGATTTTGTCTTGTCTTACGATGAACACCTAAAATATATATATATATTAAAATTCTAATCAAACTTGGTATTTATTTTAAATTTAATTTCAAAAAATTATCATCAAATTCACTGATTTTTTTATTTTTAAAAATTTAAGTTGAAAATCACAATTCTTATAGTAGAAGAGTGGTGAAGTAGTTGATGAAAATACTAAGGATATTTTCAAATGCAGCTATACCTTTAGAACAGTGCAGCCAATCGGTTCCTTTCAACTTTCGTTTCCCAAGTGACCTTTGTATGGGGCCCATGTAATGGCTCGAGCGAGATGACATCTTAATGGTTGGTATTGCATGCACTAGGTGCAATTGAATCGTGCAAATCCCACATTCAATCGTCAGCTTGTTGACGGTTGTGCTTATCATTATAATTATATATAAATTATTGAATTAATAATATTATTTGA
>KE504721.1:1475458-1486318 GCA_000441515.1 Elaeis oleifera
ATATACGAACCTCAAGATGTACTCTGTATTAATTTTTTGTCGAGTGTCTGTGATGCTCGTAGATGTTTGGATCATTAACATAGTCTGGAGGGACATCAGTCCAACCCTCTAGCCAAGCTGCATCATACTCTCGAATATTCATCCTATAAGGCATCCTCTCTGGATTGTAAGACATCTCAGACCTCTCACTAAAATTCTGGCTCTAAGAAGTATCCTCGGGATGATGGTACGGCTGTGGAGGAGCCCATTCAAATATGCCAGTAGTAAAATCTGATCCGTAAGATGCTCCAGACTGCATAGGGTAGTAACCACTAGAAGACGATGCCTCGATGCACCATATGCATATGGATCATAAGGTGGTTGCGGATAATAGGATCCATAATGTGAGGATGATGCGGATATATCCATGGATCCTACTCCACGTGCAAGGTCGTCCGCAGCTGCATCATATGCTGGACGACCTCTAGGAGCCCATCGTCTATATGAAATCGACTCCCCACGGTCTCTACCGACTCGTCCACCATGATCCCTATCCTGTGTGACATGTGTAAACTATGACTCACCGGTGAATCGAATATCACTCTGTGGCTGTCTCATAAATGGTGATCTCCTGTCCTCCAGTTCCTCCCTGATCATCAGATCCAAAGATCTATCACATATAATTAAATCATACTAAAATCATAAGATTTTGGCATGATTTTCTTCTATTTTCATTTTACCTCATTTTTATCCTATTTCTAATAATAAAATAAAAAAAATATTTACTAACAAAATAACAGATTATTTACCTCCGGCCAAAGATCAACCTCTTCTTAAATTACTCCAATTTCACGAAATTTTGCCTTCTTTTTCTAATTTTTTGGAGGTCTCAACGAAACCGTTGAGACCAAGGTTGCCCACGGCCACGGGTGTTCTCTGAGAACTCTCAGAGAACACTGAAGGCTTGGTGCTTATTAAAGCACCAGGCCCTCCCCCCTCCCCGCCCACCCATGTGAAGTGGTTCTCAGAGAACATCGAAGGCCTGGTGCTTATTAAAGCACCAGGCCCTCCCCCTCCGCGCACCCACCCATGTGAAGTGGGCCACACCCATTTCTCTCCCCCCACCACCGACCACGTGAAAAGGCCCCCACCTTCCCCCCTCCCCCTCCCCACGTGAAATGGCCCCTTGGGCGGTACGGTTCGGTTCATCCTGAACTGGCGACGAACCGAGCTTATACTGCCCGATTCCGGGCGTATGGGCCCGAACCATACCGAACCGGGCGGTTCGGTGCGATTCGGGTCGTTTCCGAAAACAAGCCCGAACCAGATCGGTAAGGGACCGGTCCGGCTCGATACGCCCCATACCGGACGGTTCTGCCGTAGCTCGGTACGCCCCATACCGGGTGGTTTTGCCCGATACGGCAAACCCTGGCTGTAAGTCATATGCATTACCACCATGTCCACTCCTACCTTCCTGGTCACCAGATGCATCATTGCTCCAACTGTCATTATCATCATGGTTTATATTGTGAGATGATTTGTGCAACCAGTCATTTGAGGGCTCACTTGTCTTAGATCTAAGCGAACAGTCTCCTTATCTGCTCTGTCCAGCAAATTTGCAGTTATCTTTCCTTCCCTTCTTGCTGCTCTTGGAATTCTTTTTTGCCTGGATGCCCTTGCTTGCCTAGCTCTTCTGGGTGCCTCAACTCGGTCCACCATTTTCATTGGCCCTACCTCCCTGACTGGACTGGTTACCATGGTGATCTCTTCTTAGAATCTCTCTATCATATCTCTGGGAGCATATCTCAAATATAGAGCCTACAATGGTAACCCTTGTGGTTGCTCAGCAGCCTCAGCTGGTATGAGCATGGAATGTGTTGCTCTGCTCATTGCTCTATATTCACCTCAGCCTCTTTTGCTATGAAACTAACCAGTTGAGAAGGCAATTGTGACTCATCAAGCTCTAGTTGCTGCTACTGCTGTCATCCTTTAAGCCAATGAATTATCGAATCTTCCTCTTCATATACAAAAGCATTGTAAAACGGATCATCATTACTTCAGCTCTACCTCCTCTTGGATGCATTTCAATCTGAGCCTTAGATTATAATGCACGTATACCAGGTCATTCAGTTGCTTGTATGTGAAATAGTTCCTCAATTTCTTGTGAATTAGGACAAAAGTTGACTAATTGTATTTATAGCCGCTGGAGGAGGCCATTTGTGAGTGGATCTGGATAGCTAACTTGCCGTGGTTTTCATGGCAGTGTGAAGTGGAACCATCATTCAGTGGCAAATGCAATCAAGTTAATTGCATATTAGAAACTATTTATTATGAAATATTAAATCGTCCAAAAATATCTAGATTCGTGTTGTATTTGCTGCCGCAACTGCCAGCTAACCAAAATTGTGGGAGCCCTTTCTAAAAGCTTGAGTTTGTGAAACATGCATGATATATGATGTCAATGATTTGCTTGAATTGACAAAATAAGGATCCCCATATCCTATTACAATTAACCTACATCCTAAACATTGGCAATGATGATCGGATCAGACTTCATCTTAGAGATAACATTGTGCATGGCGGTCAAAGGTTCCTTGTCCATATCCTTTTTTGAGACATTGCATTGGAACTTTGGATTGAGGAAAGTTAGCTGCCAAGACATATTGATTTATTAAACAAATCTTTTATTGCACTTGAATTTTGTTTTATGAGTAAACAAGTATTGAGAATTGTATTTGTATTACCTGCTAGATGCAACTCCTTGTTCGTTTGGTAATCCTACCTCTGCTTAATGATGTTGATGTACTCATCATCATGCTTTGTATCCAGGATTCTGGAATCGATATCGAGCACCATACCGATTTTGATGCGGTATGGTACGGTATTGCGAACCGTACCATACCGTGTGTCGATACGCAGTGGCGTATCGATACTGGTATGCCACCAATTTTTTTTTTGATTTTTTTAGTTGAATTTGATTTCAATTTTTTTACTTTTAAATTACTTTATATCCAAATTAATGTTTATTTATGCCATATAACAATTGTACCATCCAAAAAAAAATCTAAAAGACTAAAAAATATATTAAATATATCTAAAGTATAAATTACAAAGAATAATATGCTAACCTCAGGTTCTCTACTGATCTAATATCTTGTCAAGTGTCTGTGTCGCTCGTAGATATCCGGATCATCCGCATATTATGGAGGAACATCTGTCCATCACTCTAACCAAGTAACACTGTAATCTTGAATATGCATCCCATAAGGTATCCTCTCTAGATTGTAAGATATATCAGATCTCTCGCTCAAACTTTGACTCTGAGAGATATTTTTGGGATGATGATATGGCTGTAGAGAGGCTTATCCAAATATGCCAGTAGCAAAATTCGATCCATAAGATGTTTCGGACTGTATAGGATAGTAGCCACTGGAAGCCGATATCTCGGATATACCATATCTATATGGATCATAAGCTGTCTGTAGGTGATAGGATCCATAATACGAGAATGATCTAGATACATCCATGGATCCTACTTCACGTGTAAGATCATCTACAGCTGTATCATGCACTGAACGATCTCTGGGAGGCCATCGCCTATATGAGATCATCTCCTTATGAGGTCTATCAGGTCGTCCATCGTGGTCCCTATCTTGTGTGGCATGTGTAAATTGGGACTCATCGATGAATCGAATACCATCCTACAGTTGTCTCATGAATAATGATCTCGTATCCTCCAGTCTCTCCTTGATCATCAGATCCATGACTGCTATCATCACTCTCATTGCCGATAGTCTCTGAATCTGAGTCAACTGACTCCTGCACTCTCGAAGGTGCTGCAACTGTTGTTCTTTTTCTTTGCCTTTTCAAATTCCCTCGGTACCCCACTATGACCGACCTCGTCCCAACATTTTTCGCTCAAACATCTGTTTGGATGACTCGAATATGGAGTCACATGATGAATGACTCCCCTATGATCCCTCAGGCTGTGGCTGATCAGCTAAAACTCTATGTGAAATATTTTTTTCTACCCACTGCCCTGGATCCATCCTGATCTCTCTAGCTACCACTGGTTGGTTGTGGAGGGGATCTCGGTTCATTAAGTTTCGGCTCCTATTGTTGGCCTGCAAGCCTTCTAATCATCGGATCCTCATCATCAATGACAGAATCATCTATCGTCGGATTCGTATACTTCAGCTGTACTTCATCCTGTACACATTTTAGCCTCAATTTTAAATTATAGTGCACATAAACAAGATCATTGAGGCACTTTTGTGTTAGACGGTTTCTCTGTTTGCTGTAGATAGAACGAAAGTCAATCAATTGCACTCACACCCACTAGAGGAGATCGTCTGGAAAAGAATGCGGATGGCTACACTTTTCAAATTTGGTGCGGACTGTCCAAAATAGATCCACTATTCAGCTATCACAAAATTAGATAAAATTATATATCAGATTTTATGATATTAGTAGTCATGTAATTTCAACAAAATTTTCACTGTTGATATGTAATTTATCTGGATTTATCTTTTTTTGCTTACGACAGCCGATGAGACTCCAAAGCCGTCTGTCCCCTCTCTAAACTGTTTCGTCTATAAAAAATATATTCATTTTAGTAATAAATATATTATTAATTAAATGATCGCATCTTAATTGACCAACGTACCTTTTGCAGATATATAGATGCGATTTCGAGATCGGACACCATCTTATATATAACATTACGCAGAGCAGTGAGGAGCTCATTATCCATATTTATCTCGGATATGCTGTACTGAAACTTCGGATTCAAATAGTAAGCTGAAAATAATTTTATAAATGATTAAGTAAACTTATACTAGTGCAAGAAAGAAAAATTCTGCCCATCTGATAATCTCAGCGACGCTCAATGATGTTGATGTATTTTTGGGCATGGTTGGGATCTATTTCATTGATATGTTACTTTACTCTTTCCATCATGTGATATAGGAAGTCCATCTGGAGGTATCTGTCGCTGTCCACGGTGCGAAGCACCTCATATAATGGCTTGATAATCTTCACTATTTTATCAGTCCATTGTCAGAATGACTGACTGGTCATTAAGTTCTCCACATAACTTCCCTCAGTGCCGGCCCTTGTATATCTGCTCTCCTACCACTTAGCACTAACAAACATTTGACGCAAGACTGCTTTCTTCTGCAGAAGACTATCAAGTGCTATGTAGTTTGCAGCAAACCGTGTGACATCCGATCTCAAGATCTCCTCTCAGTATATTTTCACATCAATGACAGCACTCATGTATGATTGCAGATAAATTTAGTAATAGACTGGGCTGTATCTACTGCCTGTTGCACTCTACGAAGCTTTTCAATATCCATCAACATGAGGTCAATGCAATGTGCAACATATGGTGTCCAGTAAATATACGATCGCTGCTCCATCAGTAACTCGCCAGCAGCTTTATATTGCGGCCCATTATTTGTGACGATCTGCACGATATTCTGCTCTCCAATTGAATCAATCACCCTCCATCAGTTCAAAGATGTATGCAACATCGTGCACCCTATTTGAAGCATCAATTGATTTGTGAAAAATATTTTTTCATCACAATATGTTAAAAATTTATGATACTCCATCTAGTAGGATCAGTCCAACCATCACACATCATCGTTAATCCGTATATGGGCCATTTACTCTTGTAAGAAGAGATCTATCTCTCCAACTCTTCTTTATTGCTGTCAAGAAGCTGACCATGGATATCCTTGGGTGCTGGGGGATCTACATCGGGGCCGGCAGTCTGTATTGCTGAAATAGCAGATCGATAGTCAGTATTGCCCGCTACATTTATTGGAATGTAGCTAAATAAAATCATGATCTAACAGCTCGTCACATATCCTTTTTCAGCATAGTGTCCATCCTCTGCTGTTTTAAATTTCTATTAGAAAAAGCATGTGGATCCACATCATGAATGGTGGCTCTAGCTGGAATATCTCTGTCGGATCTCTCCTTCCATCAAAAGCCCCCACTATTGATGAAATACCCCTCCCTCTACTGACTGGCTTCTTGACAGAGGCGGCCCTCCTGAACTCAGACTCTTCTCTAGCGATCGCAGAGCCGGATCCCAATTCATAGAATGACGGTCCAAATCACTCTTTATATCTAGCCATCTCCTCCAGCCTGTACTGATCATCCAGACGTCTGAATGGCAACCTCAATCTTTGTCTTCTCGTCATATGGAGCAGAGGCCTCTGACTCTCTGAAATAATAGGAAGGTAGCTCTCCAGCTCGACGGTCCACCTCTGCCCTCTTTTTCTTTACCCTCTCCTTTGCTGCTTTCTGATCAGCGAAGTGCTTCTTCATAAGCTGTCGAATCTCCTGTGGATATTTTCGACCTATGGTCACATCCTGATAATCACCAGTTAAATGTTGCTTCAATCTAGTCACCCCTCGAACTCTGTGCCGCACCATTTGCATCTTCAATGGTACCGAGCTGAGAGTATCTCACCATGTTTCCAGTCAATGTCATGCTCTGGATCCTTCTTCTTACTCATTTCTGTAAGTTTAACAAAATACGACAGTTTAATAATTTTTTGATATTATATTTTTTGAATTTAATTTTTAATAATTTTTTTAAAAATATATATATTTAAAAATAATTAACGAAATTAATGATTTTAGTGTCATCATGTAGATCGTCTAATGATCTGCAAAATATAATGAAATCACACCAAAATCATAAAATTTGGCATGATTTTTTTTCTCCTTTTTAGCAGTTATTGGCCAAAAAAGATGAAAAAGCAAAATATTTAGAGACAGAAGGAAGGATTATCTTACTTCCGTTCGAAATTTGTCGCCCCATCGAAGGAATTGTGAAATTTTTCTCGTATTTTTTTTTGGGAGGCCGTCGTACCTATCATCGAACTCTGAGAACCTGAGAGTTTGCTCTTGGGTTTCTCAGGGTCTCAGGCTGAAGGGAGACAAAGCCACCCCTGGCCCCCCACCCTCACTTCCCTCCCCCCGACCCTCTCCCCACATGGTGTTGTCGGTACGGCTCGATTCCGAGCTGTACCGACCCGAATCGAGCGAAACCTTGGTTTGAGCGGTTCGGCAGTGAACCGCACTGAACCGGCTCGATTCGATGCGGTTTGGTTCATTTACCGAAATGGGGGTGAATCGAGCCGGTTCTCCCTTGGTTCGGTTTGGTACGTCCTGTACCGGCTGGTTCGGATCGGTACGAGAAATCCTACTTTGTATCCATTTGCCTGATCTTGACCTTAGTAACCATCACCATATGATATAAGAAGCCATTTGAGGGGATCACTCGCTATCCATGGATCTGAGTACTCGATATTGTGGTTCAATTGTCTTAACTGATCTCTCGGTAACTCAGTTCACTTGGCTTGTCAGTTAACCCTCCATATAACTGCCTTTTGTGCCACCATGGGGCATATTTACTCTCCTATCACTTGGCACTCACAAACATCTGGCCTTCTTTCCATAAGCTGTCAAGTGCAATGCAGTGCATGGCAAAGCGGTGATTGCTATGTCGATATCCCACACCGGTGTGCTTCCTCTTTGAAGGCAAAATCCATCTATGGTTATGTATGAATTTTGTGATAGCATGGGCTGTCTCTACTACTATGGGTCTTGCTTGTGCCTCCTCATCAAAGATAAAACCTATGAATGGTTACAGGAGATTTTTTTTCTAAGGGAAGGCAAAGAAGTTATGAAGGCCCTCTTTGCCTCCCACCCTAATCATTGGGATGGTAAAGGGCCCGAACCTGAACTTCCTCGAACCAAGTAGAATCGGCCAGTTCCACTTGGTTAGGCCCAAGTGGTTCGGTTCAAGCCACTTATTGACTCACACCTTGTTTCGACATAGTAACTGATCACTGATCAGTTTGGGTTGATACGCCCCAAACTGGGTGGTTAGTGATGAAAAAGCAGTCCTTGAATATTTCATTGTGAGATTGATCAGGGAAAATGAGCAAATTTATTCGTTGCAGAATTATAAATTTCAGTCAAATATTTCCTTATTAAATCAGTAAAATCGATAAGACACAGAAGGTTCTGCAGAATCTGCGCAACTGTGTTCAATTTTGTAATGCTGCTTGTTAAGCTAGGTTAGCACCAATAATTGCTAGTCCTTGGTTCATTCTCTGGCTTGCTATTCTTACAAGTTACATGATGCAAACCCTGATGAGCTCTTGATGGTCTTCTGATTGATGAATTGAGTTGTATTCCTTGATCATGACTTCATCTCAATGTATGTGCCATGTCTTTCTATTTATCTTGTTGGATAATAGTTTGTGCGTCAGGGATAAATGTTGTTCTTTCCATCAAACTTGCCCTTCTTCCTTCTCTTATAGATGCTTTCTGAGCTAAGCAAAAGTTAGAGGTTTGCTCCATGGTGTTGACCTAAATTGCATGAGTGATAAGAATGTAGTGCTACTCCAATTGGCCTTCTAGCCTGCAGGAATCATGGCAACCTCTATCTTGCCCAAAGTTGTGTTTCATGCCAAATTAGAAAGTTGATTCCAGACTGGGAGTTGGCTGTAAAATATCTCAAACTCCAATGAGTCATGCTTTGATCCATAAAACTGCTCCCATATGGATTGAATATGGTTGGGTATGAAATTCAGTAAGCTACATATTTAATATGTGGTTTCTGAAATCAAGAATAAGATAACAGTTTCAGACCATAGTTAATATGAATACTGATTCCACATCAGCAGTTAACCATTAATTATATGATATTCTGACTTGCTAATGAACTTCAAACCAAATTTTGTCTTTGTTTTCAAGCAGGTTGCCGTTTGTAAGTGTAGAAACTCACAATTTGGATCTCCTATAACATGACTAAGTTACTATTCTATAGTTGTTATAATGGGTAACTAATCCATGTACAACGTGATATGTAACAATATGGTACTGACTGGTACAGTATGGTCACTAAATACTTGTTCCAGAGTGACCCGAATAGTGTACAGTTTAAGTTCTGATTATGAATCTTCAAAAGCATAATATATTACTGAAGTATGTAATCTGGCAGACTAGGTTGACTAGACATTTTTTTTAAAATTAAAACTTTCATTTCATGCATGTTACATCAATGAAAAAGAAGAAAATTGCATTATGCTTCACTAAAAAGTTTCTGATGCTTAAGCTACTCTCATTTAATAGTTAAGTGCTTTCTGTAAAGCAAGTCTTGATGGGCTAACTATACAGCGGCTTGGTCCACATTGTACTGAGACATATAGGGGTACCTACCACTTGCTGTACTGAGGCGTATTGAGGAACCATATAGGTGTATGTGGTATGCACCATACCAGTATGTGACCAGTATACCTCTGTGTAACTGTCCTTTATACCTTGCTTTGAATTGTCTTTTGACAGGAAAACCCAAAAAATATGTTTAATAATGATACTTGTTGACATAGGCATATTCTGTTTGTTGGGGTGCCTAGGAGTATTCTACTGGGTCTGCTGACTCCAAGAATCTAGGATTGTTGGCACTCTTAAAATAATGACACCTGGAAGTGTCCCACACTCCAGTAGTATTGTACATGAGTTGTGTTCATCTTGTCATCATGCCTAGTATTTTTTGTATTATCAACTAAAGTATTCATGGGGCTTGCAATTTTTATAAGGCATCTGTTATACACTTCATCAACTTTGCTTGTCTTTGTGTAAGTTTTCTATGTGTGACTTTGTTATGCAGCATTTTGCTTTACAACAACATGCCACATTGATTAAGGAAGAAAAAAAAATAACATACTCTGTTTTGCATTTGGCAGTTATGAAGATGGAAGCATGCTCTGGTGGGATGTGCGAAAGCCTGGGATTCCACTATCATCTGTAAAATATCATTCAGAAGCAGGTTTCACTCCTTGTGTCTAGATAATGTTGTTTTCAATCACAGTTTTAATTGTGATGCTCAGTTATAATAATTCGGTCTTTATCTAGATCTGCATTTGTAGTCCCTTTGGAGCGATATTCTAAAAACATTATCTGGTTGCAGTTTTATCCCTTGCAATTGATGGGTTTTGCAACGGTGGCATCTCTGGATCTGCTGACAACAAAATAATGATTTTTGCTCTTAATCATCAAACGGTAATATCCAAGATAGACAATAATTGTTACTAGCTTAAGACATGCAATAACGAGCTGTGCACTTGATCATCAAACAGTATTGTATCTCAAGATCGGAAAATTGTTGTCAGTAGCTTAGTATTTCTGCTTCGAAAAATTCTTGTCAGTAGCTTAGTATTTCTGCTTTAAACAGCCAAAATTCATCCTTCCACTCATCATTTTAGTTCTAAGTTACTTGTCTATTTTGTTCATCTAATAATGGAGCTTGTCGGGTTTGTCAATGGAATACTATTTCTTACTCAACGTGGTCAAATCTTGCGACCCATGATCCAGATCTTATGATTTGGTTCAAGATGGCCCAACAATCTGGACCTCATCCTTGGATTTGTGATCCATTAATGCCACAATACAAATTACCAAGTTTACAGCCTCTTGGATCATAAGATTTAACTTGGTCATGTTTTTCACATATCAAATAATGCGGAAGTCCTATATAGTTTATTTGACTATGTGGCTTTTAAAACTACTTATAACTAGTAATCCTTGAGCATGTATAGCTAGCTAACCCATTAAAACTGTATTCTTTTTTTGCTCTGAAATATTCTACCTAAAAGGATAATTTAGTTGATAGATTCTATATGGATATCTTGAATAATTGTGATATTAACTTTGTTTGACATGCTACATATGGGCTTAATGTGAAAACAGGACTTCTTGTATGTACACCTTCTTATTCTCTATTCATGTACTATACAATTGTCTCATCATTATTTCAATTTTTATATTTTTTAATATTTTATGCAGGGTTTG
>KE504721.1:1486737-1498204 GCA_000441515.1 Elaeis oleifera
CTGGAGGGCCTCCGGCGGATTCTCCTCCCTCTCTTTCTTTCTCCTTCCTTCCCTCTCTCTCTATTCTCTCTCTTTCTCTCTTTTCTTCCCGGTTCCTTCGTCGGTTCGCCTCGGTTTGGAACGGAACGGAGGCGTGCCGTATCGTACCGCCGGCTGGCCGATCCGGCCACCGGTACCGGTACAGGAAACTTTGATTTTATGTTTTGTGGGAGAGCAAAAAGAATCATATAATCTGTAATAGTTTAATTACAACTTGATCCTGACAATGTTGTTCTTACCAAGGTTGGAGTTCTGGTATTGGTAACCATATTGGTGGGGATTGGCACTGTTCAGTATAGGTGCATGTCGGCTGTCACATTGTATGTTGGTGTTGGCATGACAAAGATGACAGGGACTACCATGTGTTGGTATGTCATGATACCTAGGGGAGTACTGAGTACCGGTTCTCTAACGCCAGGCAATGATATGCTTGGTATGGACTGGTACTCCAACTCTTGGTTCTTGTTGCTGGTGATGGGTGTTATGCACAAATACACGCATGTAAAACTATATGTGACCTTGAGGTACATTGATTAACACAGTAACGATATAACATCCTTAGGCACAGAATGGGCAAAAAGAGGAACCGAGCAAAAGAATGTGGATGATTTAGAATCTTAAGATGGGTTTGTGGTAAAACTAAAGGGAAGAGTGAGGATGATATGTAAAAGGAGGTGCAGGAGTTGCTCTAGTTGAAGGTAATGGCAGAAAAGGTTGCCTATAACAGGAATTAATTTGCATCTGTAAATATAGTGCTAAAAGCCAAATATTGGACAAGACTCGATGATTGTGAGTTGATGACTATGGTCCATTTCCTTCTTTGGTCCAGTTAGTGGTGAACTGGGACACATAACACATTAGAGCCTGCATTGAATAAAATAGATGTGACTTGTTTGTCATCGGAGTGTAAGTACAAGTCACTAATTAATTTCAAGTTCTCAGTAGCATTGGTCTTACTCTATGCTTTGTAGGTAACTCCTTATAAACACAGCTTTTAGTTGAAGAAGCTTGCTGTTATGGCATGTGCAATGCTTATATTAAAATGGCCAGGGAAGTTCATTTATGTGATTGCTATTTGAATGCCTATTTATTGTGTGAAGTTGAGCATTTTTGGTTTTAATAATATAGTGTCTTTCTGTTACATCCCTTTGCAGGAGCAAAATAGCCATTCTATTAAGCCCCTTTTGAAAACTTGTATAACATGTTGCTTCTTGCAAATAGTATGGATTCAAGTTCAAGCATTAATACCCAAGGCTCACTGGACTGGTGCCGGAGGTTGTACCAACCGACGACCGTTAGGCACAGTACAGGTATGTATCGTGCCATTTCGGGGCATACCGAAATATGAAGAGCTAGAGAGGGAGGGGAGAAGGAGATAGAGGAAATGAGAGAGAGAGTGGGAGGGAGAGGGAGGCTCGGACCGAAGAGAGGAGAGAGAGAGGGAGAGGGAGGAAGGGGTAGAGAGGCAGAGAAAGAGGGGCTCGAATCTGGCGAAAGAGAGAGGGAGTGAGAGACTTACCTGACCAGGGAACCCCTCATCATCGTCGTTAAGCCAGGGATGGAGGGCTTCAACCTTTGAGGTTGGGGTTTCGACATGGTGGAGAGGCAAATTAAGCAAAGAGGGTGATTTTATACTCCGAACTGAAGGGAGGGTTAAACCATTGTGGTAACCGATCAATTTGGTTCAGTACGCCATGAACCAACCGATTCGGCATGGTTCAACTAACACTGGTTGACATATATGTTAGCATCATCCTTGATGGTTGTTCTCTTTTTCAACTCTTTTGATGTACAAGGCAGTAAACAATCAATGAAACATCTGATTAGAGAATTTAATCAGATAATATTTCATTATTATTACTACATGTCTACAATTTAGCCATATGTCCTTAATGAATTCAAGCCCCTCCCTTCTTTCCCAAATAAGTAAATATTCAACTAATACAAATTAAAAAAGCCGCCGTTGCTTTTGCTTATCCAAGAACTTAAGTTTCTTTTAATTTCTAGAGATAATTCAGCAGTTGGGCTTGTAGCATAAGAATATGAATAATGGCTATTATCTTGTTCTTGTAATGGGATTAAGACTACAACAAGTCATTATCTTTGTTTCAAACCTATTTGTTTGTTTAACTATATTGTTTCTAGGCTTTGCCACCAAGTAATGTTTTCCGTTAATTTTATTATATTGCTTTTTGCATGATTTTTTTTTTGTTTACATTTTTTGTACTATTCTTGAATTTTAATATCTTTACAAATTTTGATATGTTTTAAATGCTTATATCTACAACAAACAAAAGGTATTTTTTGTTTTCAGGAAAACGACTCTATATGAGTAATTTTTCTGTAGTTCTCTTTTGCTATAGATTTTATCATGCTTATAACTTGAAGAAGCAAATAATATATTCCTTGGCCCTCTCCTTTCTGCAACAGGGTACTTGTATTATTAGAAAGAAAAAAGTCTGGAACGACCTGGTATAGCAGGCACTTCCATTCGAGCTGACAGTAAAATCATGGCAACTGCTGGATGGGATCACAGGTTGGCTTTCTCATTCTGTAACCTTCCTCCCACCACCCCCTCCCCCCACCCCACCACAATCTGTGCCCATTATTATCTAAAAATTTTGTGATGTGAAAATATCACAGCTAATCAAACTCCATTATTGGCAATTTCTTTGTACAAAATTTTAAAATGTTTTAGTTGCAGATTTTTTTATGTAAGTAACATCACACTGACCAAATATCTTCCAGATGATGATTCCAATAAAGATGATAGTGACTTCCAACTATTTGGATTGTTGATAGTGCATTAACTATAATTACTTACAATATAAAAAAAACAAGCACCTCTTGGAAAGATATGAAGTAAAAGATTAATATTTCACAAAAATATAGCTTTTGTTTTTGACGATGGAATTAGCTGTTTGATACCGAAGTTGGGTGCTTCATTGCTGTGTTGGTTTCTTTAAGGGGTACATGTGGATGCCCTTTGTGCTCATTGTTGCGCAATCACATCTACATATAGCTGACATGTTGGTGATTTTTTTTCAAGTGATGTTAGTTCCAAATAAGTAGAGAAAATAAAAGGAGAGAAAAAAATCAAACTGAAATCCTCATATGTGTTTTAGTGAACTGTTTCGAACTTGTGCTGATGATTGTGTGTTATCTAGTGTGAATTTTGAGATTTAATTCTGGAGTGAGATTAATTGTTCAAAATCATGATATTTAGAAACTCAAGGTTCATCAGGGAGGATATTTCAATATGTCATAATTTGCATCCTGCTAAATTGTGGTAGTCATATATGAATATCATAATCATATAGCTGCTACCTTCTTCATTTCTGGCCATCTCAGATAATTTTATGCATCTGAACTACCTGAAGTTGTTTATACATTGGATACTGTGTTTATATCAGCCAAAAAGCATCCAGCATTTATTGCTAGATATCCTCAATTTTTAATATATGTTGACATTTGTTGACAATAAGGATTCCAATGCCAAGCATACAAGCTTGTATCAGCCTTTATGGTATGTATAGGCCAAGAATGGGTAACCGGCAATCCCCTGGGGCCTTATCATGAGTAAATTGGTCCAAAGTCTGGACCACCCTGCATTGGATTGTGCTGGGCCCATGCTAGGTGCGGAGTTTTACAACCTTTTTTGTTTCAATATTGGCTAGTCCATTGAGTTGGTAGGTACTATGGTACTTACTGTAGCCACAAGTAAACAATATGGTACCATGCTACTACACACACACACACAATGAGAGAGAGACCTGGCTACACTTGTGTGGGTCTTAATGCAGCACTGGGTGCAGCCGCTAGATACCATGACCAGCTAGACCATACCAACTGTTGCAGGAGCCAACGGATTCATGGGCCTAGGCTTTGATAAGTAAATATTTGATTTATTTTGATGGATTTTCTTATAAATTTTTCATTAGAGACAATATTGAATTTTAGCCAGGTTTCCATATCCATAGTAGAATAACTCTAGCATGTTTCTTTATTGTCGAGTCCTATTTCGAGTATAATTCTATATCAGGTTTAATGCCCAAATTAGGGTTAGGAGATCATGTCCTATAAATATGCATTTAATGCATTGTAAGGGATAGCCTTTTGACATATTAATAAAAATTTTCAAGAGAATTGCCATCACTAAGCAAAGGGTTCTTCACTCTAGTTTACTTCTATTTGTGTGTTAATCTTCGAAGTGCAAAACCTCATCGATCAAATCGCCCCCTCTTTCTTTTCCTGTTGTGTTTAGATCTCCACTTAGATTTGATTAGGTCTATATTGGATAGTAGAGGTCCGACATTGATGATCCGAGTTAGATATGATCTACCATCTTTAAGTTGCTTACATACCAAAATTATGTGATTTGGAGACCCCAAGCCTATGCATCAAGTAGTCAAAAAATTGGACAATTTAAATAAAATTAAATTAGATGTGTTTTTTTGATCGCTTGATGCATAAGCTAGGAGTCTTTAAATCATATAATTTTTGGTATGTAAGCATTTTAGAAATAGTAGATCATATCCAATGGCTTATATCATTGATGTAGGACTCCTATTGTCTGATATAGATCTGACCAGATTTGAGCGGAGATCCACTCGAATGTAGAAAGTCCAACATACACACTGCCCCCTGCCCCTCCCCCCTCACCCCGGCGGGATATATATATATACATAAATGTATTATGTACATATGTGTGTATATATGTACGTATGTATGTGTGTTTGTGTGTAAACAAAGAAGGCCGATGCCATAGCAACTAGAACAAAACCACTTACACTTGCAATCTCAAGAATCCATACCCTCCGCTTTCAGTATTAAGTGAGTCAGCAAGTCCATTTGGGAAATTATCTGTCCAGGTTAAAATATTATCAATAGAGCAAGCAGTTCTAGACATAAAATCTGCAACTTGATTTCCTTTTCTGAATGTATGGAAAATATGCAAAACCAACAGTGTCTACAATATTCTTAGTATCCAAATCCAGTAAGTAGGGGTGCACTGATGAGGATGAACCTCCTTAAATCCATGCTACTGCTGTAATAGAATCCCCTTGAGGCAAATCTTGTTTGCTTGAAGCTCATGAATAGCAAACCTGAGTCCGGCGCAAGCACCTATAAGTTCACAAATGGGAAGCAGTCTACCATGAACCTGCACAACTCTGGCTGCTAGGATGTGACCATCACAGTCCTGGACTGCAAATCCAACACGTGATCTGCAGTCTCTTAGTAAAGATTTGAAACCTTGGTTCGTGAAAATATAATCTAACATTTAAGTCCTTTTTTGTATGATCTCATCAGTTTAGGGTGGTTCCTTCATGTGCCCAGGTAACACGAAGGGTTGAAAATTGATTCTCATCATATTATGTCATATTATGTGTGCAAGTGAAGATTTAGTTTCCGCACATGATGCATTATGTACTACTGGCCCATATCCCATTGTATTTGTTTGTATTATAGTGCATCAGTGCATCAGACTGCAATACAGGTCAATGCAAAGGGAACGAGTGGATTCTATGTTCATTTTTCTGCCTGTTTGCTGATTAATTTGTTTCTTTTCATATGACTCTGTATATTATATATTAGCTATTCTTCTTATAATTTTCACTTTAAATTTTAGCTTCTCGTTGTTAGGATGATCCAATTTAATATTGATCACTCTTAATTTGTATGTTGTCCTTTTGTTAACAGAGTAATGCATATTTTAGGGGCCTGTTAGTTGGTAGTAGGCATGCGCCTCTAGTGTGAATTTGATGCTGGATTTGTGTAAAGGGTATTAATATTCAAGTTCTCAGAAGTCAGAACATGTCAAATTGCTAGGTTTCTCCCCAAAGATGATTATTACTTGGCCTGCACATCATAATCTTACTTTTGATACAGGGAATCCTCAAATAAATTGAATGTTGGTCTCCTTAGGTAGAACAGGGACTATAGAAAATTGTAAGTTGGTCATTGTGAATATTGTTATGCTCCTCAAATCTTAGGCTTCACATATACTGCTAGTTTTGCACATCTGCTCATCATATACTCCCGTATCTGGCTTTTTTCTTATTGCTGCTCATCATATGCTCCCACATCAAATAAGCCAGATATCACATGCTTTGGGCAGACCTATCCTTCAAGCATGATATCTTTTGAACTGCAGGCAATGGCCAAAAGTGGATGCTTGACTTTATTGTTTAAATTTCCTGTTCTCCAAGTATCCAGACACTTGAATACATTTAGAAAGTTCATTTGCCGAGCATATGCATTGTTTTTCCTCATTCTTATAGTTTTGCAATTTGTGCTTGTCTCACAAAGTATTTACTTAATGTGGCAGAGTACGAGTATATAATTATCGTAAAGGGAATGCTCTTGCAATATTGAAGTATCACAGTGCTTTGGTATGCTTATATAATTATGTAATTTAAATTTGTTGTTATGGATTTAAACAATTATCAACATGAATATGTTTGTTGCTGTCAGCTCATTATCATATTGTTGCTATTTAAATCCTGTATCTTTTGGTGATGGAAGGACTTACTCTAGAAATAAGAAAGTGAGAAGTAGCTTGTAACACCATTACTGTTTTAATGTTTCATGCAGAAGATAACATCGTAATGATGTCACTTATTAAAATTGACAAAAAATAGCAGCATTAACTAAAATAATTAAAAAAAAAATAGTAAGCTAAAATCTTTGAAACGCTAGCATCAAAGACCAATTGTTGGCTGTGTCAGAGTACTTCTAAATTCATTCATAAGTACTCTTCATTCTAACAGGTTTTTAGATATTTAAAATTAATTTTTTTAACTTATTTTTGCGGTATAAACTTAGAATATGAACTTTGTAAGGTTTGAAGCTTGTACTTAATTTGGTTCTGTATTTTGGGAGTGTGCTAGTTTCAATAACATAGGCATCTCTATATGATTATTATTTCTTAGAGCAAATAAGGAATTTTTTATCAGAAATAATGTTTACATAAATATTTCAAAATTTCTGACCTAGCATTACCATGCACCTGGAAGCCTTTGCTAGAAATAAGTCCAAGGTGGGTAATTGATGAATTTGCCCCATATAGTTTCAGTCATTCTTAGACATATGCACAATATGATATATTACAAGCTAACAACCATTAGATTTCCTCGCTTATGATTACATTCTTTAAGAAGGCAACAAATTAATCTTGTACAAATAAATGATTGAGGTTTGTTTTAAGTCCCCTGTATGACAAAAATATTATTGCATTTGTCTACCAAGGTTGTTAGCAATTCTAATAAAGAATGGTCATTTGGGAATGAACTTAAAAAATGAAGGGTGGGGCAATGTAGTGTTTTTGCCAATCCCATCAAACTCATGTTTAGCAAGTAAATAGATCTAAAACCATTTTTTAAAAATATGTTTAGTCTATAAATACTGTTAGATTATTTATTCAAATGTAGATTTTATTAAAACTTCTAAAACTAAAAGGTAACTTTGCAGTTCATGAAGATGTAAGTTTATATTTCTTCAGCATCAGTTTATGGAATATTCGAAGTCTTTTTCAAGGCCAGACTCCAGAATTGTAGCCTCTAATTAATCACCTACAACATCAAATTTGGTGTCATGATGATTAGACAGCCAATCTAATTGATGAGACTTTATTGGATCTGCAGTGTAATGCGGTGACATTTTCAACTGACTGCAAGCTGATGGCTTCCTGCTCTGAGGATGCAACAGTGGCATTGTGGGAACTGTACCCTCCTCAAAATGCAACATGAATGGAGTCAATAAACTAGGGCAAAACAACTTAGAGCAGTCATTTCTAGCAATTGGCTGTTCGTCCGGTAGTGTGCTTGTTTGGCTTGAGTCTTGGCGATACTGAGCCAATCATGATATTCTCTCAGAAATCAGCAATCTGGCGCCTATGCCATTTTGGTGCGCATATATATATACTCAAAATGGAAATTCAAAGAGGGACAGGAAATCCTTATGGAGTGCATGGTGGCATAGAATACATACTACCTATGAACAGCTGCAATCTGCAAGAAGGTCAATTGTTGAAGCAGCAAGGCTTTTCCTTCCTTTTTCTGGATATCTCACAAATTTACAGTGGTGTATGTACCTGATAAACTTCATGTTTCTGTTTCTCCTTTGTATCACTGACGGCTCGTAAGAATGCCCTGCGGCAGAGATATACGCTGGAACTTGATGCACGTTGTTCAGTTTCTCATTAATGAATTACCTTACCTTTCAAATATTAAAGAAAGGGAAAAGGTGAATGCCTCTATTGTCTGATCACACTTCATTTTCAAACTCATTATTTAAAAGGTTTAACTTTTAAGTTTGCTGCTCAGAAAGGGATTGCAGACTTGTCACCAGAAATTTTGAGTTTCAATATTTGACAATCATAACTTTATGATAAACAATACAGGCCAAACCATCTAAATTTAACATAACCCGTCAAATTACACCAACATGAAATTATTTCTGAGGAGGATATTAATCAAAAGAAAATTACAATGTCTTTTACAAAATGTAAGTCTTGCATTTTAAGACAATAAAATGGAAATAGCAGGTGAAGCAGTGAGACTGCAAGTCAGCTAATTTAAAGCCCTCCAGTGATCAGCTTAGATATTTTGCTGCCCAGGATTTAGAAATGGCCAAAGCATCACCTACTGCTTTAACTGAGTAGACTTCGGTGCCTGCCTGCCAATTGTTAGAATAAGATATCCAATCCTTCCTCCATTCCTCTAATGGAAAGTTGTCATTCTCTTCCAAACTTCTTGATAAATAACTGAAATAAGTTGAAGCTCTCCGCAGGTAATAGCCCTTCAATAGCCCGCTCCAAAATTTGTTAGCTGATAATGACATAGATGACCAGGAAGAAAAGCAAACGAACCATGATGTTATGTCACACCTCATTGGAATTTATCATAACTCCTAACCGAATAAAGCAGGGTATTAATTACCATAGTCATGAAGTTTACTCTGATTGGTCTTTGTGTTATCATACCACATTGTCACTTGGGTTCTTGCATTCCACTCATACTGAACAAAAAATGATTTACTTACAAACATAAAGGAATTTAACATCATAAAGTACTTAAAACGAAAATTGGATCTGACCTGCCTTCTTTCATTCTTATTTACTGATAGATTTTTCGCACTTTCTAACCATGTTCCCAGTAGAAAATTGTCGTCAGAAGCCAGAAGTGTGTCAATATCCACAATGAGCTCCAAAAATTTTTGGCTATAAAGAGTTACTGCACTGGCATTATTGCTGTGGTAGGCGATCATCACATCTAAATATACCTGATTTGCTAATTTTGATAGTACTTGCCTTGTAAGGTCAACAAGATCATATCTGTTTAAAAAAAATAATTTAGGTACGACTTCATAAAAATTGTTTAACCCAAATTTCTTGGTAAATATCGGGTGGATTTTGACTATTTGGCACTCCACATTTAGGTGTTCTTCCTTTTGGCTTGTAATTTTTAATCTTTTATTTACTTTTACATATTAAGCACTATGTTTGACAACTATAATGCTAATGAAAATTATGGCACGAAGAAAATGCAAAAATTGAGCAAAGACTATGGTCATAATTGAGGATTTAAATCAGAAAATAAAGGTGTTTTTACAATTGAAAGTACATTTTTACCTATATGTAAGACTTCCCACAAGATCATTTCCTGCAATAAGAAATAACTTGAGGGCCCTGATCGCTTCTTTGTTTGAATACCATAAATGTGGCTGTGGCACATTAGCATTGGTCTCCCTGAAGGAGAATCTATGGTTTTGCTCCAACGTTGGGAGCTTTTGTATCCATCCTTCTTTAGAAAGTAGAGAATCCGTTAGAAATGGACTGGAGTCGGGGAACTGAACTATGTAGTCTTTGTTATGGTCCTGTTTCAATATATCCAGCAAGTAGGCAACAAATCAAGACAAGGTTTCAGTTTGACACACTACTGCCTGAGTCAAACTTCAACAATGTTAAGATCTAAGAGTAAGTACTGAAAGATAAGTACTCATAATTCCAAACATACACTATGAATTAGATTCTATATAACCATCAACCAGTTTAAACCAAATTACATTACAACCATATACAAGGCTTGCAGGTTATATTTATGGCTTTATGGTTATAGTGACGAACTGGACTAGATAATGAAGCTTGCTTCAGACCCTGATCAGAAGCTTGATCAAGCCAAAGTTAAACACGCAAAAACCATACATTGTAATTAACTGTACATACTATGTATGACATACCGGTCTAGTGAAAAACATGGTGATACTACAAGAAAGAGCTCACATCTACACCATGCTGCATAGGAGCATCTTGTGTGCAGTAACAGAGAAGCTACACATGTTTTCTTGTTTAAATCAAGTTATTTGGAGATCAAATAAACTTCGTTTATTGCAAATGATTGGGATTGCCATGTGGTTGAATTGAGCCTTGATAACTGTGTGAACACAGCTTGTCTATGAATCTGGATCACTTTAGTTGACTCACAAACGCCATAATGCACTGGATTTGACATCCAGATTCCTCGACCAAACATGAAGTGGATCAGCAAGATAGCTGTCAAGAGACAGAAAAAGAAATAACTGTCCTTAATGGAAATTCTAGATGTATGTTCCTGACAAAGGGGTATTTGAAGTATTTTCATGATCATACTGGAAGAGAAGCATTTTCATGATTGTATTGGAAAAGGAGATAAAATACTGCAATTCCTTAATTTGACAAAGAAATTGCAGACTAGCACAAGTATTTATCAGCAATTATCTTCGATGCATTTGGAAGTTCAAAATCTGGATCCACAAATATATTTGATAAGGCAAAACACTTCTTTTCATTTGCTTCCCAAAGAATTGGCCACATCAGGACAAAAAGACAGTGGATAGTGTTTGCAGAAGATCAAATTGAAAAGACAGAAAAGAAGCTCTTCTCTCGCTATGGCTTATTGATGATATTCACCAATCAAGAGAATGCTGATGACATTATTCTCATGCCCATTTGACGAATACTCGTACAGGTATTACTACTATTCCGATTTGCCGGAAGCTTAGGAATGACAATGGCGAGCCTTTTGTTTGATCCAAAAAAATTGCTATCAACCTAGTAATATCTGACCCAGACATTGCCTGTTACCGATGCAGTGGGTAAAATGCCCTGCCAGACTGCTTTCTATGTTGTTATCTTTCACCTTCTTACAGATATCTCTATATAAACAGCATACTCTTTTTCCCTCTTCACGGGAACTCTTATTGTTGCTCCTTGAATTGATTTTAATGATTACAAAGCATTTGAGGGGGTTACTAATGATTTCCGCTTGAAAAAGATTTATTGTATTTCAGGGACAAAATCGTAATTTCATCAAAATCTGATTCGAAAGCTTCAAGAGCAAGTACAAGAGATGTGAAGTCTATTGGAGCAAATTTCAATATTTTGGATGTG
>KE504722.1:0-16600 GCA_000441515.1 Elaeis oleifera
ATAGATTCAAGACTCATCATCCAAAAAATGATCGTACCTAACCTTCCGGATCGATCACCATCCTCGTGATGATTCTATGGTCAGGAGCAGTTTATGAGTTAGTTATGTAAATTCATGTCTTAAATTTTAACTCTTGAAAATATGAATTAACATTCTCACTAACTCAAAGGATGTATCACAGACACAATGTACACAATGTGATAGAAGAATAATCTTTTATTCATTTATAGTCAAAATTATAAATTTATCCTTAGATCTGTACAGGAATGTGTCAGCCGATCTGGCATCTAGGGCACACATCTAACACAAATATGAACAAAAATAATTTGCTTTTGACTGACAAAACCAACCTGGATCAAGGAGGCAGTGAATTTTTGGTACCAATTATGAGATGCTTGTCATAGCTCATATCGAGACTTACGTAGCCTACATACTCTAGTCTTCTCCTGCCTAGCAAACCCCTTGGAATCTTCATATAGACTTCTTTCTCAAGATCCCCATGAAGAAAGGTGTTATTAACATCCAATTGGTGCAACTCCCAATTGCGAACTATCGCTACCACCAACAACAATGCATAGTGTTCAACTTGGTGACCAATGCGAATGTCTCATGAAAGTCTATACCCTCGATCTATGTGTACCCCAATGCGCTGGGCCTTATAATGCTCAATACTTCCATCTAGTTTGTACTTTATATTATACACCCACTTGGAGTCAATGGCACGCTTGCCTAGTGGCAAAGGCTCAAGCGTCCACATATTGTTCTATTCTAACGCTGGAATCTCTTTAGCCATTGCCTTCTGCCAATGAAGATACTTGATTGCCTGTGCAAAACTCCTCGACTCATCGTCAGCTATAATAGCTGCAAGAAAAGCATTATGTGCACTAAAAAACTGTCATAAGACAAAAACTGAGATAAAGGATATATTGCAAAGTTAACCAATATTGTGGGAGAGCGAGATAATGCGAGAGATTATGGTAATTCAAACTGATATCCATCTAACTTCTTGGAGACTATCCAAGTTTGCTTCAATCCAATAGCAACATCACTTCCCTTTGCACCCTGACGTTGCCTCTATACTTCTCCCGTGTCATCTCTAGCATTGTTCAAGCTCAAATCAATCTCGATGGGCTGAATTAGTTGCTGGTTCATGTAGGCCTAGGGAGGCCCAGTAGCACCATTCTACAGTGGACTGATCCCATTGAAATTCTAATGGGCCGATTTATCGGGACAAGAGCTAGAGCTATGTTCGTTCCCTATGCCTGCACTATCAGATAGGACTACATGTGTGGATCCAACTGTCAATGGATCAGCCCACCTGCTCTCCATGACTAACCCAATAGGAACTCTCCCCCCTACATGTGTGCATAGTAGTTGCTATATTGGGGAATATCTACTCATGAAATTGAACATCCTTGGTGACATATATTGTTCTTCTCTCCATATCATAAACCCTATATATAGCCCTTTTATCCATCCAGATAACCCAAAACACACCCAACCTAGCTCTTGTCGAAAACTCCAGTTGATTGATATGCGCAATAAAAGGATAAATAAAATTTTAATTAATCATGTAGTGGAATAAAATAAATTTTTAGCTATGAGATCTTATCTCATATCAACTCAAATCCCTCACAGTTGTTAAGATTAAGATTAAAAGAAAGAAAAATCAAATCTTCACCTTTGCGTGGATAATTTTTTACCGCAATCTGATGATCATGGATACCTTCACAATTCTTTAAAGCCACACAAGCATCCAATCTCTATAGATATCCATACAAGACTATCATCTGATTAGAGTATGTGATCTTATCGGGTGTTAACTTCCTTACAGAGATCCTCTTTGATGATGGTTTTTTTTTTTTACTTAAATTTTTTTTTAAAGATTTTAGCATTTTTTCTTCGCAGATCATGCATCACATAAATAGATCAAGAACCTTTCTTGATCTTTTCTTGATTTTCTTCTCAAAGAAATGTCCTCAGCTTTTCTTGATTTTCTTCTCAAGAAAATCAGCATGCAGCCTTTTTTGATTTTTTTTCAAAAAAATCCAGCATCCACTTTCTCTTTCCTTTCTTGCATGTGCCCAACTCTTAGGTATGAAATCTCTCCATGCAAGGATTGGATTAAATGTCCCAACTGTTGAGATTTGGTGCCTCGAATTCCATGCATAATAGGAGAAAAGCACAAAATGGAGAAACCCAGCACGAGGAGCCCGAAAAGGTGGCCCGAAGGTGCGGCCCACAGACATGCAGGCCTACAAGCCAGCCCTTAGGCCTGGCTTGCGGGCACCCAAGCCCAACGTGGGCGTGCAGCATGCATGCAACCCAGCATGGGTGTGCAAATGTGCATGGGAGCACGCCGTGGCCCTGTGTGCAAAATGCAGTGTGGTCCATCATGGATCACGAGAGGTGGCATAGTCCACACCTCGCATGTGGACCGTTGTGGTGCAGGAGCTAAAAATCATGGCTCACGGCACTTCTTTGCATGATCTAATGGCTAGGAAGGCATGCGGTCACGATCAGACGGCGATCAAGCATGATCGAACACTATATTGCACAATTCGATGGCCAGAAGCATGAGCAGGGGAGATCCAATGGCTGGAAAGGTTTCTGAGTCCTTTGAAAGCCTGTTCTCAATGCAAATTGGGTTTTAGACCTATAAAAGAGGGTACACAGGCTGAGATATCATGTGCAGTAGCTGAGAGCACCCGAGAGGCAAAGAGTGGGCTGAGTAGTGGCTTGGAGCAGCAAAAGTATCCAGGGGCATCAGAGGATCCTGATATGGCAGGCCTGGGTCTCTTTGAAATTTTTATGAGAGATTTTGTAAGGGATGAGAGGTAAGAACTTCTTGTTAAAAGAGTGAGGTTTATGAGAATTGAGAGTTTGATCTCCTCTTATATGTATTTTCTTTCATAGTGAAGCCTTTGTATGCCCCATGGAGATAGGCCTTGGGCTGATGCACGTATTTGATTATGTCTCTTTTATTTCTTCTTTCTTTCTGCTGTAACAATTGGTACCAGAGCTTCAATAATTAGTATCAAAGTCAGATAGTATCAGAGTGCGTGATTGTCTAGGTTGTAGCAGTATTGATCAAGATTAAAAAGATGAAGAAGTCAGACTCAATTAAGATGGAGATCAACTGATATGATGGGAAGAGCAATTTCTCCTTATGGCAAGCAAAGATGAAAGATATGCTCATCCAATAGAGATTGATCGATGCTCTCTTATATAAGGAGAAGCCATCTACTATGGAAGAGAAGGATTGGAGACAGCTCCAGATGCAGATGGTGAGTACGATCCACTTGGAGGATGATGTAGTGATCCATGTATTTGACGAGACTTTTTTGATGACGATGTGGACGAGCTAGAGGAGATGTACATGGTGAAATCACTCACCAATGCTCTCTATCTCTAAAAGTAGTTCTACCAGCTCCGGATGAGCGAAGAACAGAGCATATAGGAGTATCTCAGCAACTTTCAGAAGATTCTCACCGATCTCCTCAGCATTGATGAGAAGGTTGAGAAGAAGACTAGGATGTTGGTTTACTATCATCACTTTTCTCTTTTTGAGTCTTTGGTGACTGTACTTCTAGTAGAGAAGAGCACCATCAAGATGAAGGAGGTTATTTCTGTATTTCTCCAGAATGAGATTCTCAAATGGGAGAATCAAGCTTCGAGTTCAAGTGGCGACTCAACTATGACGATGATTGAAGGTGGTAGTGACAGAAGATAAAGCAGCAGAGGATCGCAAAGTAGAAGGTTCAAGTCCAAGATGAGGGACTTAAGCAAGATCAGGTGCTACCGATGTGATGAGTTAGGACATCGAGTCAAAGATCGCCTACAGCTAAGAGATCAGACGAAGGCTACTGCAGCGATGGCAGGTAACAATATAGAAAAAAGTGATGATATTCTTTTGGTATCTAATGAGATATCTATATCTTTTCTACAGTAGATTTTAGATTCTACATGTTCGTATCATGTTTGTTACAGAAAGAAGCTGTTTGACTTTCTAGAGAGTAGTGAGAGTACTGTTCACTTGTCGGATGGATCGAACTGTGAGATCAAAGATAGTGGGATGGTTAGCTTACAGACATATGATGGAGCAGCGAGGAAGTTGGGTGAGGTCTGATGCATACCCAGCTTCAGAAGTAATCTAATTTCATCGAGCAGACTAGATTCAAGTGGCTACAGATGGAGAGCTGATGATGAAATCCTGAAGATCATGCGCAGCAGTAGGATTGTGATGAAGGAAGAAATATGGAGGACACTATCTCTTGACAGGAAGCTCAGCACAAGGTGAAGCTTCAAAAGTTGATGAGAATCCAGTGCGAGGTAGAGTTTCAAGAGCAAATGGATCGAACATGAGATAGAAGACTTAGGAGGATGATAGGTGACATCACAGTGTGAAGTTTTTATTACCGTAGGAGGCTATCCTGAGCAGATCTCAGGTCAGACAGATCATAGCATATGATGGAGATAAGATCGAGCAGTCTGGCTCGACTCTTATATTTGCCCATCTATGAGTAACCAGATATTTACCCCAGAAATAGGGACGAGATCATACAGAAACTCTCAAAGTTAGATAGAGATCGAATGTCGAGCCGAGGTAGAGATTGTTGGGATTTGACACCTTAAATTTAATCCACAATAAGAGAAAATCCAAAATGGAGAAATCCAGATGCGAGAAGCTTGAAAAGGCAGTCCGAAGGTATGGTCCGCAGGCACGTAGGCCTGCAAGCTAGCCCATAGGCCTGCAAGCCTAGCTTGCGGGCACCCAGGCCTAGCATGGGCGCGCAGCATGCAATGCAGCCTAACACGGGTGCATAGATACGCATGGCCCAACATGGGTGCACGGGTGCATGGCCTAGAATGCATGCAGGAGTGTGCGCCCGGCCCTACGTGTGAAATGTAGCATGGTCCACCATGGACCATGGGAGGTGGTGCGGTCCACACCTCGCATGTGGATCGCCACGGTGCAAGAGCCAAAAATCATAGCTCACAACACTTCTTTGCACGATCCAGCGGCCAGGAAGCACACAATCATGATCGAACGGCAATCAAGCATGATCAGGTGCTATAATGCATGATTGGATGGCCAAAAGCACAAGCGGGAGAGATCCAATAGTTGGAAAGATTTCTAAGTCTTTTGAAAGCCTGTTTCGATGTAAACTAGGTTTGGACCTATAAAAGTGGGTACACATGCTGAGGTATGGTGTACAGTGGCTAAGAGCACCCAAGAGGCAAAGAACAGGCTGAGTAGCAATTTGGAGCAGCAGGTGTTGAGTTTAGGTGTTTTATGCATGCAAATTTCAAAATATTTTTGAAACAAGCAGCGAAAGACTAAATTAAAAGACTTTTAATGTACGCATGCATAGATCTAATCTAAACACCTAAGAATCTAATTCATATGATAAAATAAATAAATATGCATCTAATTTCAATATGAAATAAATTCGATGATCGAATCATCTCTCTATAGCGCTATTTTCCTTCTTCGAGATCTGGATCTGAAGATGTCTGCAGGTTCTGATGAAGTCGCACATATGTCGAGCCTCTATGGGTATCTACATAGGGCTGATGTTGATTAGGAGCATCCAAGATCACTAAGGTCCTAGCTCTCTTTTAGATTTCGCTCTTTTGATTTGGATCTGATCTCCTTCTTTGACTCTTTACAAGATCAGAGGAAAAGATCTAATGAGAAAAGTTGTGCGCGAACGCCTTTCGCACAAAATAGGAGGAAGGGAAGAAGAACTTCGAGATCAAAGAACACCTTTTTCTTCTCACTTTTCTCTCTCTGATTTTTCTCTCTCTATTGGCACACCAGGGGATGGGCGCCAGAAGGGTGAGGTGCGAAAGCAAATGGGGTGCTAGAAAATATTTCTGTATAAGAAAATTCTATGTAGAAAATTAGTTTTCTTTTCTCTTCCATGCCTGCTAAATAGAGGTGTCCAACAACCTCTAACCATCCTAGATAAGATTATCTTATTTTGAATCAAATTCAAATCTAGATAAGGATAAAGCCTTATCTAGAGGAGAAAGAAGACCAGGGAAGAGGGGTGCCCACCTCTCAATTATGCACGTCAAAGAAGGAGGCACGCATCCCCATGTGCACCCCTCCTTTCTGGTATGAGAGAGGAGAGAGAGTCTAGTAAATCTGGAACTCTGGAACTCTGGCATCTAATCCAAGTTGGCTCATTTCGGGTTCAATTTGAATCCAATTCGAATCTGGTTCGAGCTGAATTTGAGCTAGACTCAATCCTAATCTAACTAGGACTCAATCTGAAATCCAAATATTCAATTAATTAATTATATCAAGTCTAATCAAATTAAATTTGATTTAATTATTTAAAACTTGATCTCCAATTTGATCTCATTAAATTGTATTGCTACAATTACAATTAAGTCCTCCTTGCTAACTATCAGTAGATCCTCTACTTGTAACTTTTACAAGTTGATCCAAATTATCAATCATATTGATAATTTGATCATAATCCAACCATTTGATCTAATCAAACTCCTATTGTATGTGACCCCATAGGTTCTCTTCTATTTGATAGTGAGACATACCATGATCTCCATCATAATATCATCGAAACATCTTTCAATAGATTGAAATAATTTCAACTCACACCCGTCAAGGATCATCGATCCAGAATGATCCTAGTGAGTTCTCACAATCCACCAGTGAAGTTTAGCAGCATGTGGTGGCAATCCAGTAGAACAACATAAGTAGAATTCTTAGATGTAGTTAACTTGTGATTCAGTTCTTTTATCGTGAGTTTCAACAAGATGAAGGTTATGAAAACTAATCAAACCCAACATCTATCATATACAAGATTCAATTAACTCGAATCCAAATCATGAAACTTATAGAAACTTCTTTCCATCAATCACCTTGCGGTGATCACAGACTTAAGGACTCAGCTTCTCAAATCCTATAGGACTACTCCTTATCTACTAAGATCGATAAATCTTATCTAGATGCATACCTTATTTCTACAATGAACCTACTGTAACCAACATACACTATAAAATTTAAATGGTTGAGGGACCATATTTATATGCAGTTAAACTACAGCAACTTCATTGTGAGCAGCCAAGACACCGTAGATTAAAAATCCTTCATACTACTACAGCATTGAAAAGATCACTGATGAATAAGTAGACATCTATGTAATCTCTCATATGGCCATACTCAGTACTGATGTTCTCCAACAATTATCCATATTTTTGCTCAATGTCTCCATACTATAGACTAGAGACTCGTCATCTCGAAGGAAGCGATCCATGCATCGATTTAACTAGATCAATCATCATTCTCGGGATGATCCATCGATCATGAGCAATTTAAGAATTAATTATACATATCTCAAATTCTCAACTCTTAAAAATATATATCTTTAAGTTATTAATTTTTGGACAATTGAAAGACACATTACATGAGAATGAAATAAATTATCCACTTTATTGATAACTAATATTTAAATATAAATTTATATCCTAAAATATGATAATGTATCTACCATATTGGTTTCTAAGGAATACATCTAACAGCAGGAAGCATCTAGGGGCATCAAAGGATCCTGGTACAGTAGGCCTGGGTCTTCTTGGGATTTTTGTGAGAGCTTTTGTAAGGGATGAGAGATGAGAGCTTCTTGTTGAAAGAGTGAGGTTTATGAGAGTTGAGAATGTGATCTCCTCTTATATTTATTTTATTTCATAGTGAAGCTTTTGCATACCCCATGGAGATAAGTCTTGAGCTGATCCATGTATTTATTTGAGTCTTTTTTATTTTTCTTTCTTTCTACTACAACAATTGGTACTAGAGCTTCAACACCAACCACTTGGAGCATGAGATGAGATGCCTAACAACCTTAGGCATCTAAGAGAGAGAGAGGAGGCGTGAGATGCAATAGGAGGTGTAAGACTTAGGGACGTTCTGTCCTTTTCATGCAAGGAAGAGGGCATTAGATTTTGTGTGTGCCTCCCCATATTTTAGTGTCCACCTCTTGGACATTTTCAAGAAAAGGGCATAGAGGTTGGGGCACATGGAAGGTCGTATGCAAGAAACATATTCACATGAAAGAAAAAGAGGGAGCGTGTGAAACTCCTTCTTAACTAAGACTCTACGACATCAAGACTCCATAGATTGGACTCCATCTTAATGTCAACCTTTGACCAAATGAAAACCATGTGGCACAAGGAATCCTATCGAGAGAAAATTCCTTTGGGGCATCCCAACTCCTGAAGCATAACCCCTAATTTGCATGAAGAAAAATCAATGTAAACATAGAGCACCAACATTAGAAGAGGAGTCTTTCTGCTTGTCAAACACTTTGACAGATAGAGTCCCAAATGGTCTGGATTTTGATCAAATCAAAATCCTTATCTTATAAGGGGTCCAATTGCTTTTGGGTTTGATCATATTAATCTTTTGACATGTCAAATTAAATCCAACCATCTGATCACACGTAACCTTTTTGTATGCGATCCCATAGATTTAATTTTATCTGATAGTGAGAAATATTGTGATCTCTATCAATAATATCATTGAAATTTCTTTCAATAGATTGAAATAATTCTAACTCACTCAATAAAAATTATTGAAGACCATCAAAATAATTTTTTTGAGTCTCACAATCTAATAATGATACCTAGCTGCATGTAGTGGTATTTCAGTAAAATAACATAGATGAATCTTTAGGTGCAGTTAGTATATGATACAGTCCTTCTATCATGAGTCCCAATAAAAAGAAGATTATAAAATTTTTCATCAAATCTCATTGTCTATCATATGTCAAATTTATTCGACTCAAGTTCCTGATATGCAAACTATAGAAACTCTTTCTATTATTCACACTGTCCTAGCCAAAATCTTCTGAACTCAATCTCATAAATTACATAGAACTATCTTTCTTATCTATCAAGGATGATAAATTTTATATAGATATATATCATATTCCTACAATGAATCTACTGCAGCCAACATGCACCGTAAGGATCCATATGGATAGGGACCAAGTGTATGTATAGTCAAACTACGGCAATCCTATTATGAATAGTCGAGGTACTATAGATCAAAAGACTAATTACACTACTGCAACATCGAATTAGTTACTGATGAGTGAGTAGACATCCAAGTAACTTCTTTTATTGATCATGCTCGGTATCCTTATTCTGAACAACCACCTGCACTTTCACTCTGGTGCCCCCACACTGTAGACTCAAGATTCATCTATCCTAAAAGAAAGTGATCCATGCATTAATCTATTCAGATCAATCAACATCTCCATGATGATTCATCGATCAAAGTATTTAAAATTAATCACCAATGACACATGCCTCAAATTCTCAACTCTTAAAATATGTATCAAGATCTCATTAATTCTTTGGATGATTCATGGACACATGCATAATATGAATGAAATAAAATCCAATTTATAGATAATAAAATATCAAATATAAATTATCTCTTAGAATAAATATGTGTCAACTTGATTAGTTTCTAGAGCATACATCTAACATTCTTTACTTGCACTAAAGTCAATCAGCCATATACCTAAGGCCCATCTTCTCAAGATGTACTTCAGTCTTTTGCTGGCAAGCGGCTTAGTCATTGGGTCTGTCACATTATCCATGGAGGTTACTCTCTACACCTTAATGTATTTCTTCTCGAGGTAGTTGCGAAAAATATAAAACTATCGCTGTATATGCTTGGACTTCTGGTAAGACCTGGGCTCCTTCACTCTCTTCTCTATCTTCACATGCTTTCCTAAATTTCTCTCTCTGCAACTTTTTTTCTAGATTATTTCTCTCTCTTCATAGATTTCTCTCTCTATAAATTCTATAGACTAGCAGGAGATCTGGATGTTTAGATAAAATTCAAATCAACCAATTGACCCTAGCAGGGGTCCTAGACATGTAGTTTTATGGTGGTTTTCTACTGTTTATAATCATCTACGATTTTTATGTTTGACCCTGATTACATAGAGGTATAACTATCTCCATAAGAAGGTGTCTAGCAAAATATCTTGACCTGGAGTTCCTAATCAAGGGGTTGATCAACTACTGTGCTTGAGTCTAAAATCGATCAACGTAAGAGTCCCTTTACATAATCCCCTGCATATATGTTTTATATTATGCATGATGATTTTGGCTTTATAATGCATATAAGATTGTGTCATATGTTGACTATTTTGATTATTGAAAATATGATATCTGAGGTTTTGAAATTAAACAAGAATTGTAACATAAATTATTGAAAGCTTTATTGATTGTGTAAGAGGATTTGGATTGGCCATGATGTGGATTGCCGATCACAAGCCAAATAGTGACACCTTGAATTGCTAGTCTTAGGCCAAATCATGATATCCTAGTTTGCCACCATGGACCAAAGAGCAGATATTCTAGTTTGCCATCATGAACCAAAGTATGGTTATCATGGATTGCCACTGCAGGTCGAAGCATGGTTTATTATTTGCCTATCACAGATCGAAGCAGAACCATGATTAGTCCAAAATTGAAAGACAACTATTGAATTGGGATATGTTAATGAAATATAAATAATAAGTCATATGAACCCATTGGTGATATTTATGATGGATTCATGATAATACATGATTTGTAATATATGTTTATATAACTATTGAGTTATATTGGATGCTTGATATAAGATTTTGTGATTTATGATTTCTCTTTGATATTACTTACTCATTATTTTAAACTATATTATTATATTAGTATAAATGTGATGAGATTCTTATTAGACTATAGAGCTCACATCCCCAATCTCACTTTTTTCAAAATCACAGGACATGTAGCATTGGTCGGGTTGGATATGAAGTTTGAGTTTCAGAGTTATTAGTTAATTAGTTAGTTTAGTTTCTGATACTAATGGACATGAATAATTATAATTGAACAAATTTATTTGACTATGATGGATCTATTTAGTTGACATATATATTTGATCATTTATTATTTTAAATTAATTTTAATTTTATTAGATGTTTTATATAGTTTATAGACCTTGCATGATCTCTGAGACATCGCTCTATGGTTCATACAGTCGTGTTATGTGATCGAACTAGATGACAGATTCAGAGCATGATAGAAGTGGTACCAAAGCATAGGTTTAAGATCACCAACAACCATGAAATGATTAGTTAGAGTTGAGTAATGGAAGGAGAGATCTTTTGTATCTCAAGATATGATTAGTTGGTTTTGACCTAGTTTTGAGTCATTTTGGATTGTCTCAATTTCTAGTATAGAGTAGTCTCTTGGTCAAAAGTTATTTAGTGAACCCAGATGCTTTAGTAGATTTGGTTCAAAGTGCATAGTGAAAGTATGGTGGTTTAAGTTATTTTCAATTGGGTCAAAAATATTAACTCTAATTTGGAGGATGTTTTGATAAAGGACTTGAGTTTGTTTCTAGTGAAGGAGGCTATTTGAGAGCTTGAGGATAAGATAAAATTTTGTATCCTTAAGATTTTAGCATTATGGTATGCTAATTTTGAGAATGAAATTGTTTTGGGGGAGAATGTAAGGACCTAGTCCTTTTTTCTTCACATGAATGGTAAAGCTAACCAAAAAAAATTTAGGACCTTATGTGCTAAGTGCATGAGGTAGAAGTGGACTTTCGATGGGAATCCACCTCCTCTTCCAGGTCCAATGGAGAAAGAAGCTTAGGGCTGTCGAACTCGGATGAAAGTCCTAAGATGCAGTCTATTTAAGGCTCTCCCCTCTTTCTTTAGATTATTATGAAAATTTAAAGTAGTATTACTTTGATATAATTAAATAGATATAAACTCACCAAGATTCTTGAAGCAAGATATGATTAGATTTATACTTATAAATTTTTCAAGATTGATACATACTGGCAGTGGCAGATCTAAAAATTTTACTTTGTGGGATCAATATAATAAAAGAAGTGGAAGAGCTGTAAAAATAATAATAATAATATATTATTTTTAAAAATAATAAATATATAAAAATAATATATAATATCTTAAATATCTTTTATAATAACATATTATAAAGAAGTACTATAGTAAAATCTTGGATATTATTAAATATTAAAATTATAATGGCTAATCAAAAATTATTTTGATCATATATATTTGATATGAGTGAAAAAAAAGAAGAAAATAGAAAAACTAAAAGAATGTTACAAAAAAAGAAGCTAAAAAGGATATATCTAATTCAAATTGAGAAGAGCGATAAGAAGAATATATGGTTATCTATTGTATTTAGATTGATTAGAATATAAAAATAATTTATATGAGATTTAAATATGAGGGATGGATAGATAGGGATCATGGGATGGGGCACTAAAAGACAAATAAAGAAGTAATGAATAAAAAAATAAGAATGAGAGAGAGGAGGAGAGAGGTCAAAATGACGTGAGAGAAGGGTGGGATATATGAGTCATTAAAGAGAGAAAGAGAATATAGATCATAATTACTCTTTTCATCTTTTGATGTGGTCTTTTTAAAGTATAAAAAATAATTAATATGGGTTTAAAAATGAAAGATGGATAGATGGGTTGGATGGATATTAAAAGATAAATAAAAAGTAATTAATAAAGAAAGAGAAAGAAGACAAGAGAGAGGGAGAGGTTAAATTAGTGTGAGAGAGGGAGAGAGGAAGAGAGAGGTAGGATATGTGAGTCATTAAAGAAAAAAATAATATAGGTCATAATTACTCTTTTGATATGACCTTTTTTATCCTTTACTTCTTCAAAATTTTATATCAGATATGAAATCAATTTATAAAATTAGTAGGATTAATTTTGATTTTCTACTAATATAGATATATGCCTAATGTTGTGAAGTCAATTTTGATATTTTTCATGAGTCAATATAGCTTTTCTACTAGCATATACACATGGGGTCAACTTTTTTTGTGGGGTCAATTGATCTTATATTTTCTAAAATGGATCCACCACTGCATATTGGTGTATTATTAAAGATGATCCATTTATTTCTTATCTCAAGCTCGTCAAGTATTTTTGTACAAGACTCGAAAATAAAGAATGGGCTATTATTGTGAGAACAAATTTAGGGACTTGTATGATATGGAAAAGAATTGGAAGTAAAGGATGATGAGACTTATATGCAGTGTATACCTTACAATCTTACCTTGATTGATGATCTAAATACTATAAGCTTGGTTAGGATAGATATTGAAGGAGAAAATATTAACTAATTCTTGGTAAGAGATATCTAAAATGTATACATTCTGTATAAAATATTATATTATATTATCACATTCATTTAGTAGACCTTGCTTCTTATTAACAATTCAATTAGTATTATATTTATTATTGATAATTTATATTAATTAATTTTATTTGTATTTGTGAATGCTAGGTGACATCATACCTTGATGCAGACGATTTGATGGTATTGACTTATCGACTTTTCAAGATAGATCGTATTCTAATCAACCCCGACAATCAATGTAGCCACAATAATCTGAGGTTGATCTTTCATCATTCATGCAATAGCCTGCTACTAGTCCTTCTTTATCCATGCGGTAGCCTGAGTCACAACATGATCCTCCTGCTGATGAGGATATTATTATAGATGAGGTGCACATCCAAGGTAATTTAATAAAATATTATATATTCAAGACTATTAAGATTGATCTATTAATTTTGTTGATTGATTTGTAATATATTTTTTATTTCATGTGTTTGTTATAGATGCATATGGAAGAACATGAATTAGATGTGGACCCACAAGGACTAGAGATATCTAGCATTTAGCTGAGGGTGAGAGGATCGCCATCCGATACAACTAGATGGGGCAGTCCATCAATAAAGCTATCAGATTGTTGACAAATTTTTAAGTACTGTTGCGTGAAATTGAACAATATACGTCCTGCAGATAAGCTTAAGATTCTATGAGTAGTACAGATAAAAAGATAGCTTAATAATATATGTTAATTTGTTTATAATCATCAACTATGTTATTCAATAATCAAATATCCTTCTTTGTTTTACTCTAAAGTAAATTTGTACTCCCTCTAAACAACCATGACTAGGTGCTGAAGTCCTTCAATCAAAAATAGAAAGAATTTAAGACGATACTAAAGAAAGACTACAAGAGAGAGGATTTGGTGGAGGATGATGTTGCTCATATTTGTCCTCCTGATGTAGATCCTCAACAGTGGAGAGAGGCTGATCATTATTGATTCTCCAAGAAGAGATAGATAATTATATGTACTCATCATATATCTTATATTATATTGATTACTAACATAGATTAGTCATATATACAAGATATATCACACTCTTTACTTTATTTTGTAGGTATATTCTGATATTGGTAGTGTTAGATATGTGTCCTAGAAACCAATTGTTGGCTGACACATTTTATAATTTTAGAACACAACTTTATACTTGTAAATCTTTTATTATTAATAAAGGATAATTTTATTTCAATCATGTTTATGTGTCCATGATTTGTCCTAAAAATTAACAAAGATGATTTTTATATATTCTCAAGGTGTTGAGAATTTGAGACATGCATTAATTAGTGGTTAGTTTCTAAATACTCCTGATCGAAGGATCATCATGGGCATAGTGATCAATCTATTTGAGATCGATACATGGATTATCTCTTTTTTAGATAGATGAGTCTCGGATCTGTGGTGTAGAGATACTGGGATAAGAGTACAGGTGGTTGTTAGAGAACAACTTACACTGAACGTGATCAATACGAGAAACTACTTGGACATCTACTCATTTATCAGTGATTATCTCGATGCTGCAGTGGTGTGAGTGGTTCTTTGACCTGTAGTGTCATCGACTATTCGCAGCGAGACTACTGGGTTTGACTATACGTTCTTTGATCCGTAGCCATTCAAGCCCTTGCTATATATGTTGGTTACAGTAGGTTCAAAATCACTATTTGGAGTAAAATGCACTTAGATGGAACCTATCAATCTTGGTAGAAAAGAAGAAGTCCTATATGATTTACGAGATTGAGTTCAGAAAGTCTTTGGTCAAAGTAAGTGTAAATACTAAAAAAAATTTCATAAAATTCACAAATGAACTCGAGTCGAGCCAATCTTGTATATCACTGACGATGAGATCTGACGAGTTCTCTATGATCTCTGTCAAATCGGAACTCATGATAGAAGGATTGAATCATACGATAATTATACCTAAAAGTTTGCACTTTCATTCTACTGGATTGCCATTACATACTACTAGGTATCACTAGTGGATTATGGGACTCATCGGACATCATCTTGATGATCGATGATCCTCGAAGGGTAGGTTGGAATTGTTCCAATCCATCGAAAAGAATTTTGATAATATTATAATGAAGATCATAATATATCTCACTACCAGATAGAATGAAACCTATAGGATCACACATTAAGGAATTTAATCTTAAATTTATCAATTGGACTTATGAAATTCTAATTGGATTAGGATTTATTAAAATCCTATTAGATTTAAGAGAACCATACTAGTACATGGTTAAACCTAATTCTTCTCTAGACTTCAATTGGATTAAATCCATAGTCTTGAACCTAACCTAAATCTATTTGAATTTAGCTGGGCACCTAATTGTGAGCCCAAGAGGATTGGATTAAGTCACTAAGTTGGCTAAATTATCTTTTCATTATCTTCTCATTTATTTTCTAATATTGTGTGTAGAATTATAAGAAAGAAGAGATAGCACCATGCCTCTCTTTTGGAAAGTCCAAGGGGCGCCAACCTTGGATTGGCATGAGGAAGAGAGAGGGGCCCACCCCTCTCTTGCATTGGTGTGGAAGGAGAAAGAAAGAGGGGCCATGCTCCTTCTCTCTTGCATGAAAAACCTTAAGGAGGCGCCAAGTGTTGATGCCCCAACTACCTGCTCTCTTTTATGAGAGGCGTCCACTCAGTCTGCTTTATCTGACTGGGGTGTCCCATCTATTTGCCAAAAGAGGATATGGCCTTTTTAATTAGGTCTGATTTTTAAAAAAATAAATTAAAGATAAAAAATTTATGAGATAAGATCTAACCTTTTAGTCGGATAATGATTTGGAATCAAGAAAGGCCTATTTATGGAGATTGTCTCCTAAGGTTCCAAAAGATTGAATTTTGATAATTCTAAACTCTTTCCTCACATGTCCACACCTCATCCTCTCTCTCTCTCTCTTTTCTTTTCCATGCCCAATAGTTGGGTGTCCATCTTCCACACATCTGAGTTGAGAAGATTTTCTTCTACAGTAAGGAACAAGGAGAAAAGGCTGCAATTCAAGTATTGAAGTTAAAGTCAAGATCAACAGTTGATCAAAGTTCAAAGAGGCCAAGATCTTATTTGAAGAAGAAGGATCTACCACAAGAAGAAAGATTCAAAATTGATCCCTATGGATATCTGTAGAGGCTTGACACGTATGCGGCTCAAGGATCTTCGGATTTAAGATCATCGGTAGCGATAAATTTCAACCCATGCAAAGGTATAGAGATTCGATCTCATCTTTTATTTATTTTTAGATTATATGCATGTCTTTATTCATGAGCTCGAATAGGATTAGATATGATCTAATGCATGTGGAATTAAGGGTTTAATCCAGTTCATTTCCACTGTTATTCAAAAGA
>KE504722.1:23918-43751 GCA_000441515.1 Elaeis oleifera
ATAAAATTATTTACTTTTTTTTGGGTATAGAATGGGTGGGTATGGGTTGGGTATGGGGCGGGTATGGGTTGGGTATGGAGAAATGGATTACCCACGGGTATCCCCGAATCCGTTGGGTACGGAGATGGGTATCTCTTTTCTTACCCGATTGGGTATCGGGTAGGATTTGGGTATAAGGTATTAAGTTCGGATTTGGGGATGGATAGTACACTACCCGATCCAAACCTTACCCATTGCCATCCCTAACCGACATTGATGAGACCGCCGATGGTTATCAACAAGATGGAGGGCTGAAAGTATATCGGATTCAAATCAGGAACCAATATATCCATATTCATATTTATTTTATCTAATGAATATAAATATGAATGCGGATATTATTCGAATGCAAATATTCAGATCCATATTTATTTGAAACGAATATAAATATAATTAAGATACCGAAAATATAGATATAATTATGGATATAAGTTGAATAATTAAATTTTATGACTATAAATTAAAAAATTACTAAATATATGATAAATCATGTTAAAAGTATGTCTATATGATTGTATATTTTCTTAAAAATTAATAAGTGTTATATAAAGTTATATAGGGTTATAGATAGATTCGGATATTCGTATACGGATTAGATAGTTATTTATCTATATCCATTTTTCTTTCATGGATATGCATATGGAATTGAATATTAGTTGGATTCTCAAATTTTTTCTATATTCAAATTGATTTGAATATAAAAATAGATCCTAGTGGATATTATCCATACCACTTTTGCCCTTGATAAGATGTTTTTTCTTTAAGTTTGGGTCGTCTAAACCCATAGATCTTAACTTCGTCTATCGTAGCCCGGCTTCTTTAGTAGAATAGTTAAATCAAAATTATATGAAGTGCATGACAGCTGGCTATTCTAAAAATATCAAAACAAATAGCAATATAGACAACATTTTGTGTAATGAAATAAATATTTTTTGATTTTTTTGCATTTATTGACTAAAATGATTTTTTAGTTCCAAATATTTATGCCCCTTAAAGAAGATGCTGCTTGATTCTTTTGACCTTCAAGTAATCAATATCAAATAACAGCATTGTTTTTATCATTATTTTATTACAAAGACTAATTACAATGTTTATGGCTCGTTATCCATCGATCCAGCATAACTTGAGTTCAACTTGAACTCAGCTTGGATATAAGCTCAATCAATTAGCTCAATCAAATAGAAAACTTGTTGATCTGAAACTGTGATCATTTCAAAATGTAGGTTGGCCAAATGGTATATGATATTCCTGCTTACCACTGACAGAGCAATTTACCAAGCACTTTATTTATTCTGAGAAGAATTTGTCAAATACATATTTTCATGCAACCACAATTTCATTTGATCCATATGGTTCTGATATCAAATTAAAGCATCTTCAACCTTAACAGATTAACCACCAAATTGCAAGCATCAGAGGATGGGGTTATAGGAGCCACAGAAGAGAACGAGGGAAATTGGTTCCAGATGTTCAAATATGTACAATATCTCAGTCAAGGCTCAAAATGAACTAGGAAACTTTCTACTTCAAACAACTTGGCCTTAACTTGCCACAAAAATCTGCATCTCATCTACCCTGCAAATTCTGTCTTTGGTTTCATCGTATATACAATAGTATCTCTTTTTTTCCTTATGACAAAGGAAGGTTAAAGGAGCCATCAAGCTTTTATTAAAATAGATAAAAGAATTACAACTTGGGATAGAGAACAAGATCAGTCAGAAAGCTGTAACAATAGCCACCTGGCTTTTAGATTCAAAAAAAAAAGATCAGTTAGAAAGAAATAGGAAAGAAAATTGGAACTGAAATGAAAAATCAGACTATTAAAAGAGAGAAATATCCCTGATTTTGGTCCAAATTCTTCCAAAAGCTGGTAGCTTTTTTTATATTACATAGAATAAACCATTCGTTGAAACTATGAAGACTGACATAAGCAGCAAAGTGATACAGGATTGCTTGTTAAGAAAAATACGTGCATTTCTCTCCTTCTAAACAGCCCATATCATCGCCAATGAACAACATGAATTTCTGAGTCTCTTTCATACAAAGGTTCTGAAAGGAGATTTGAGGGTGAAGAACCCAAGGAGAGCAGTATATCGCTTTCCAAATGGTAGAGAAAAGAGGGCATGAAGAGAACAAGTGATCCACTGATTCCTGTGCTTGATGAAATAAAACACAAAATACCATTACTCCCATCCATTTAGCCTTCACAAGAATGTCAAGCTGAGAAGATAAAAGATCATACTGAGGCTTTGATGCCACGTGTATCTCAATAGAAACTCCAGTCTAGTGGGACAAAGAAAGGTCTGCTTCTAACACTAGGTCTTTCATCAACTGCCAACCAATGAATATGCATCAACATTCTTCTAGCATCTTCATGATCCATTGGTCTTTTGCCTCTGGTGATGCTTCCTGGTCATTATTCTCTTATAAACAGGATATAAATTCTGTTAAGCTTCAGTTAAGAGTACGGAATGGCCTTAGACCTAAAAGAGTATATAAATATAAAGGGATGTGATAAATACTACTAAAAAGAAGTAAAATTGCTGTCAGTGAAATTTACCATGTCAAGAGAATGGATGAGGTGCATCATAAAAAATCAAGATTTTTCCAGATTTAACTCAAGATGCAATGTCCATGCTCAAGTTGGATTCTAAAACTAAGATGTCCTAACCATGTTCTGACACAAAATAGACTTCTAGTAGAACAGAACTTCATTAAATCAAGAATTTTGATAAAATAATGGCTCTTAAAGATATCCATCATAATAATATAAACAATGCAAATTGATATAGTCCAAATCCAACTCATTGAAGCCAGTAATTCCACCACTATTCTTTTAGGCTACAATAGTTATATGCCACCATATAGATTTGAACTTACCCCTTGTTTGGCGAGAAGGGTGCCAATCAGGTGAGCTACCAGCTGCTAGCAATTTCACCACCAAATTATCAGTCATTTTAGAGGGTCAGAAAATAGAATCAACCAAAACCAACAAAAGAAATTTGTAGGTTATGTGCACTTTAACATGCCTTCAGAAAATGAAACCAATTCATTATTAAAGGATGATTTATAAATTAGAAAATTATTAAATTTGAGCTCATGGTTCACCGACTTGATACCAGCTCTGAATTGATTATTATTTATTACAATGTCGGTACATAGTCCAATATGCTACCAAACAATATACCAAATGTCAGCATGATACGATACCATTTTAATATCGATATAATACGATATGCCCGATATGGTATAATATCAATAGGTACTACAAAACTTGCACACGCGCGCACGTGTGTATGTGTGTAGCAGTCAATGATAATTTAGCCTGCCAAGAGATGAGACATGACATTCAAAATGGTCATTAAAAACTGCTATAAATTGATGATATGACAGGACAAACGTACACAACTCTCTCTCTCTCTACACATATATATACACACATACATACATACACACACGCGCGCGCACACACACACATATATATATATATATATATGCACACGTGTAGAGAGAGAAAGATTTGTATTGATAATATTGATAAATCAATCACATTAAGGGCATTCTTTTCACCAGAACCATCAACAAAAGTGGAGATACATGAATATGTGGTCTGTAGATCACATTTCAAAGACATCCTGTTAACCAGAACCATGTTGAAAATTGATATGTATAGCTGTGAGTTTTTTTATCTTTTTTCACAGGAATACATATAAATCAAAAAAGGTCTTTTATTAATTTAAAGAAGTTAATGCTTTTCCAATTTGACTAAGAGAATCAGCAGCTAACATATAAGCAACATCAAGTGTATTCACACAAACTGCTTCAGTTTTATGAATATTATGCAATTAAATTATCTATAGACCATAACAAAGAAATATTCTCCTTGTGTAGTACTAAAAGAAGCAAAATGATTGAAAACTGTCAAGGTAGAAACATTGCTCTTATTTAACAGAATAAACAGACATTCTGTATTTATGCACACCTGGGGTATCATTTTCTAAAGCCAATTTTTGGTCCAAGTATCGGATGACCGCTTCTTCTGCCCTAGAATATCATCAGCGAGAAGAATTATCCGTAGTAAGCACAGTTTTGAGAAGCCATACAAATGCCTAATTTTGAGAAGCTTACCATGGTTGGCTGTAGTGGTCAGTGAGACGCTTGTGAGTTGCTTTCCCCCCAATGAAATTGAAGTCCCCAATCTGAGAAGCAATCATATCATTTATGAACTCTTCTGGAGACTGACTGAACCTAAGAAAAAGGCCCTCCTCTTATATGTCTCATGGAGATTGTTAAGACAGGTATTTATCATTTTATCCCATAACTCCATCTCTTTCTCTTGGTTTGCATACAAGTTGATTTGGACCTCTTGTTTTTTGGACGAGGAACATTGACCAGAACATCATAGCAAGTGCCGATCCCTGGAGCAATCCCTGAAAGCCTAACGTCGTGGCGTATTATTATGGCTGGCATATCTGACAAATGTTGAGAAATCTTCATTGGCATCGCGGCAAACTTCATTATATTTTTTCCAAACACTCTCTTTAATGGAGCATCACAAACAAACTCAGTAGGATCACTACGATTCCGCAATCTTTTCTCTTGACATAGTTGAACAATCTAGCTATAATTGCAGCTCGTGTATTAAACTCAATGCCAAGGATCTTCTTCAGTGCAGGTGACAACCTAAACTCCTCAGGCATATAATTCATCTCGAGTAGTATTTGAGCTGTGAACTCCTTGTCCCCTTTCTCTTAATCTCAAAGCCTTCAACTGGTGCTGCAGACCGTGAACTCTCCCAAACAATCACTGGGTCATCAGGGTACAAATGTTCGTCCAATTGGACAACAACCCTCTTGAAGAAAGTAGAGAATTTGGGGTACAAAGTCTTGGGCTTCCAGGATCCTTTTACAGGGTCTGATTTGATCTCATCTTCCACTATCCTTCCAGTGATCTTGAGTGACCAAGAGGGCGGTTCCGCATTCTCAGGCTCTGCGGTCGTGCGAGCCTGATTGGAAAAGGTGTTGAAGATATAGATCCTAAGGATCCTCTTCATGGAAGAATTACCATATATAACTTCATGGATGGCTTTCGCCTTCCTCACCACTGCTGCATCTATTCGGGCCTCAAATTCAAGCAATTGAGTGTAGATTCGAGATTCCGGTAATGAAGCAGGCATTCTATTCATGATTTGCTTCTCAGAAAGCTTCTGCTCCTTCCTTTCTTGGGCATCAGGAGGTGAATTGGCAGGCTTGGACCAGTGGATTTTGGCACGGGTGGTAGCCTCGGCATGAACAGGGGTACCGGACTCAATCTTCTGAGATCCGCTCCGGTGCTCGAGGCATAGTTGATGGATTTATTTGGTCCTCCAAGAACCCTACTTTCATCATTAAAAGACCTACAAGAGCTTGAACTCGGCATCAATGCACTGTTTTATTCCAACTGGGTGATAAAGAAAGCAGAGCAACGAGAATAGTATAAAATCAATCCTTTGAAGACCTAATTCTTTCAAGAAAAGAAAGATTTGAGGGCTAAATGTTCTTTTGAACAGTAAACGCTAATTCTTCAGAAAAGCAAGAGAATGGAATTGCTCAAAGAACCAGAAGAATTCTTTGAAACAAAAGAAAGAAACAAAGGAGAGAAGAATTAAAGGAGAAGAAATGTTACATTTTCTGAAGAAATCACCAACAATCTTGAAACCGGAGATGAGGAGCTTTTCTTCTTGTTTCTTCTTTTATGGGAGAGAGAGCAATGGCGATAGGTGAGAGACGGTTGCCATTTGAATGGAAGAAGAGCGCGAAGAATAGCGGCTGGCGAGAGACGGAGGGGAGGGAAATGGCGGAGCTTGTCAAATGGGCCTCTTTGTGGGCTTGGGTCTTTGAGTTGTATGCAACACGCGCAGCTGGACTTGGTCTTGTAGGCCCATTGATGGAGGGTTCAGGTTGTATCTTTCATTCAAGAGAATGATTGATCTTCTTTTGCACCACCAACTGTCGGATCACATATAGCACAATTTTCAAAGCATAATAAATCTCTTCCTTCCATCCATAGCATAGATCATAAAGATGATGTTATGCTTTGAAAGTCATGCAAAATGCAATCTAGCGATTGCAATATGAAAGAAGATCAATTATTCTTTCATGCGAAAGAACAAGCTGAACCCATTGTTGGAGGTTTTAGTACGTGGAATGATCCCGTGGCACAAGTCCATCGGACAAAGTTCACCTTATCGATATTATACCATGTTGGAAGTACTATACTCTATCGATACCAAATCAATATACAGTCCCATATCGTACCGCATTCAGTATATCTTGCCATCTTTTACTATACTATATGCTGATATTGTGACAGGATCGTATCGGTACAAGGTCAGATACCAAAACAGATAACCTTGCCATTAGGTGCAATAGTTTTTAGTAATAGGATCAACCTGGTTTAGTTTAGAAGTATGTCTCTTTGGTCTATTGATTTGCAAAAGAAGTGTACAAGGATACCGAGGTATTCCACTAAAGGCAAGTTGAGATAAATAGAGTGCATTTATAGATACATAGAATTTTGATCCAACTCTAATCTTGTGCGTCTTAAAGGCATGATGCATCATAGATGACCAATGCTTAACTGGACAACCAAATGATTTTGATGACTATAAGATGCACACAAGTTGCATACCATCCAACTATGGGAATAATAGATGTTTGACATTACTCCAAACAACATCAAGATGACAAATCATTGACTAAGTGCATAGGGCTGCAAGAGCTAAGTTACGGTGAGCTTTAATCTGTTTCTCTATTTTCAGGGGGTGAGATAAGAGTAAAGGAATCCTAACCCATTGTCGAATGCATCATTTTTATTTAATGTTTTCAAACTATGATTCACGGCAAACTTTGTTGGATCCATGAGAACAAATTTAATGTTGATGTGAGCCGTACAATTAACTTGTTCAGTATATTTATAAAACAAGTATTAAAGATTGATCCAAGCTGTGCTACAATTTTTTAAATCTAACCCTTTTTCTGATCGAGCAAGCTTCGAACAAGCCTGCTATTCAAGCCTAGCTCAAACTTCAATATTATTTGCAAGTGAACAATTTTTTAGGCTCCATTTGCTTGTAAACTAGATTCTCGGCATAAGGCTTGAGCTTAGTTCATTTTCTTGTCCTTGAGCTTGACTAAGCCTATTAGTGAAATAGCTTGGGCAAGTATTGTGAAGTTGACTTCAGCAACCCTATGCCTATGTGTACAAATGGATCCTGTTGGGTGGATATTTCTTCTTGGACCAAAGATGTAGGCAAATGGCTAGGTATGGGCTGATGGACATAGTAATATGATTCGATCTTAGCTTCGGCCCATGATGATCCTTGGACCCTGACCACCGTCCTGAGCGGAATTCTTAGGATCAGCTGTTCCTGACTTCGGCATTAGATTTACTTCTATCCCCACGGCGACTGGTCTTTAATACCTTGACTACAGATGGCAAAATGCTTGAACATGCTGAGTTCTGACTTCGGCTATGAGCATGCACAGTCCTCATCTCGTTGGACGAGATCCAACTCGATCGTTTTTTTCCTCAGCATCCGCTTCTATCGGATTAGTCCAAACTCTCAACTAAAGGACAACGCCAATCCGACCTACACCTTATTCAAAATTCAAAAGCACTCACAAATTTCAGTTGGCTCTGAAATGAAAAAGTTAAGTGCAATAACCACTCCATCAATCTCGATCGAAAGTCTCGCCACGTCGCGTCTAAATCGGTCCCATGATTTCTCTAGACAGTTACATGACTTTAACCTACAAAAGGGCGTACAGGGGATCTCTAAAGGTATGCAAACCATAATCTCTTTACACTCCTCTTCTATTTTCTGTTATCTAACTTAAGCATCAGAGGGTCCCTATTAGAGCCAACTTTGGTTAGGACTTGCTTGCAGATTTTCTTCCGAGAGGATATGCCACTGCTCCAACCTTTTCGATCGCGGTCCAGATTGACCGTCGGTGGTGACACCAGCAGTGGCAGCTACGGTCACACCCCATCGACCAGCGCAATACCAATGGTGAATCCATCTTCAGTAAATTTTCACAATAGCCTGCAGCAACACTGCAAGCGTGACCTCCACTCCCTCCTCAAAGTCCTGAGTTGGGGAGACAGACTCATTACAGTCGACCTCGAAGTCCAGAACCTAGAAGATAACAATCACTGAGTCCTCATTCTAGGCAAGACTCAACACCTAATCGACGATCTCCCCACAGTGTTCCGAAAATTATACTGTCAGAGATGCAGATATTGACCGTCGACCCCGGAAGATGAATGAATGGATCGAGGAGATCCATCACCAGGCACTGGCACGTGACGATAGGTATAATACTCATCCACCATTTAGTGACTGGATAATACAAGAGCTGTTCCCTATGAACTTCAAGATGTCACAATTCGAAAGCTACCATGGGATCACCGATCCTGTAGGCCATTTGGAGAGCTTTAAGTCCCTGATGCTTATCCACGGGGCAATTGATGCCGCCCTTTGTCGAACTTTTCATCCATCCTAAAGGGCATAGCTTGGCATTGGTACACTAGCCTAAAGCCTTGGACGATCCATTCTTTGATCAAATGAACCGACTATTCATCGATCATTTTGTAAGTAATAGGAGGTAGCAGAAGGGATCAGACTCTTTGATGAACGTGAAGCAGAGAGAAGGAGAGTCTATCAGATCTTATCTCGATCATTTTAATACAATCGTGCTAGAAGTTCGTAACCTAGATCAATCAATAGTGATGGCCGCCCTGAAGGACGGATTACTGAAGAATGGTCTTTGCTATTCTTAGGAGAAGACCTATCTCCAAGACTTCACCGATATGCTAGCCCGAGCGGAGAAATACGCTAGGGCAGATGAGGCGTTTGAAGGTGAGCCCCAGATGATTCCAACTGAGGACAAGAGGGAAGAAAGGCCGAAGTCTCCATCAAAGAGCCGGCAGCACCCGCGCTCTCCTCCCAATCATCGCAGATCTCAAACTCCCCCACGAAATCCTCGACAGAGGGACAACCCTCAAAGGGATCATCGTATGTCTCTATCTGAGAGATTCACAAATTACACCCCTCTGAATGCCGCCCAAGCCTAGGTGCTTATGGAGATCAGGGATCGGATTCTAAGAGCGGAGAAGTTGCGGTCCAATCCCAATCGATGGAATCACAATAATATTGTTTTATCATCGCAATCACGATCAAGACATCGAAGACTGCATCCGGCTTCGGGATGAAATAGAAGAACTTATCTGCCATGGTCGCTTAGACCGGTTCATTCGGCATCGACAGGATTAGTAGAAGGAACAATAAAGATTATCTGCCCCACCAGAACCGCAACAGAGGGAGCCTTCTGGGGACCGACCTCCTGCAGGAGTAATCAATGCAATAATCAGAGGACCCTATGAAAGGATGGAGGAAGCGGCCGAACCATCCAAGAGGTCGAAGATCGAAGAGTCCCTTATCTTTACTGAGGAGGATACCCAAGGGGTTCAGTTCTCCCATAATGACGCGATGGTTATAACTTTTAGTATTGAAAACTATGATGTATGTCATATCTTAATTGATAATGGAAGCTCAATCGATATTTTATTTTACGATACTTTCACTCAAATAGGCATACTACCAGAGCGAATGGGATGGATGGATACCCTCTCATGGGGTTTACTAGGGATGCTGTACCAATTGAAGGAGTGGTAACTCTCCCTATGGTGGCTGGACGATATCCTCGATGATCCAAAATTCAGGTAGATTTTCTAATAGTCTAAGCACTTTCAGCCTACAATGCAATCTTTGGGCATCCGAGACTCAACGCACTCCAAGCCATCGTATCTACCTACCATTTGAAAATGAAATTCCCAACGGAGTCTGGAGTTGGAGAAGTGCATGAGATCAGGCCTTGGTGCGATAGTATTATGACATTGCACTTTACAGAACAAAGCCATCCAAAGCCTACCCAGTTGATGGGCTAGACTCATAAGATGAGTTGTCCGAAGAAAGAGGAAAATCGATGGAGGATTCGGAGATGATCCCACTCGGAGATGGCAATAAAGAGCATACCATCTAGATTGGGTCGAATCTCGATCAAGTAACAAGAGAAAGACTTATTTCCTTTGCAGGCCCATGCTGATGTATTCGTCTGGACACCGATCGATATGTCTGGATCGACCTGGAGGTGATGATGCATCAGTTAGGCGTCAATCCAAATTACAAGCCTGCCAAGCAGAAGAAAAGAAGTTTTGTATCTGAGCGACAAAAGGTAATAGCTGAAGAAGTGGACAAGCCACTGGATGATGGCTTCATTCGGAAAGATATCTATCCCAGCAGGATCATGAAAGTGGTCCTCATGAAAAAGATAAATGACAAATAGAGAGTCTGCATTGACTTCACAGATTTTAATAAAGTATGCCCAAAAAGTAGCTATCCTTGTCCTCAATTGATCAGCTGGTGGATGCAACTTCAGATCATGAGCTCCTCACTTTCATGGATGCCTTTTTCAGATACAACCAAATCTAAATGGCTCCTAAAGACGAGGAGAAAATGGCCTTTATTACTGACTGGAGTCTCTTTGTTACACGATGTCTTTTGATTTGAAAATACAAGTACAACTTACCAACGCCTAGTAAATAAGATTTTTAAAAATCAAATACACTGAAATATGAAGATTTATGTGGACAACATGCTTATCAAAAGTAAGATCTCTGGGACCAATATTAAGAATCTTGAAGAGACCTTCACAATATTAAGAAAGTATAGAATGAAGCTAAATCCTACTAGATGTGCTTTTAGAGTAACATCAAGCAAATTCTTAGGCTTCATGGTGTCCAGTCAGGGGATAAAAGCAAACCCAAAGAAGATCCAGGCTATATCAGAAATGAGTCCACCAAGAAATATAAAGATGGTTCAACGTCTCACCGATCGAGTGGCGGTCCTAAATAGATTTGTCTCAAGATCAGCTGAATGCTGCCTTCCATTTTTCAAATCTTGAAGCAGTCGAAGAATTTTCAATGGATCGAGGAGTGCCCGTGCACCTTTTTTTTTGATACAAACGGACGGTAATACTAATCTAATGCGAAAGCAATCCTATAGATCAAGATACGCAAAATCTCACAGAACCTACGGACAGACCTCGTCATGTCTCCACAGTCAGTTGTCAAAGTGCTCAACAACAAAAGTTACCATCCAATCTACTATAGTGTTCGCCTCTCTATAGATATGTCGGACTCTCACTGCAGCAGCAGCTTGACAAAGGAAGGTCCTAACAGCTCGGATAAGTGGATGACCATCAAGCTGCCTGGCCTCCATCTTAATTCATGAAATGACAATAGCAAAGTCACCCTCCAGAAAATTTTTCCATATGAAGCTGCTGCCTAGCAAAGGTGACACCAGTCCAAACAGCATGAAGCTTCGCAATCAAGATTGAAAGCTCAAAGAGGTGGGAACCATCAGCTGCCAAAAGTCTTCCATCCGGACCACAGATGATAAACCAACTCTGCTCCGACCGTCTTTGACACTGCCATCGAAGTTCACCTTGACAAACTTCAGAGGCAGGGGCTCCCAGAAAATGGAAAGAACCCTATGGGTCACTGCCAGAATAGCCAGGGAGCTCTAGAGATGGAGATGTTATGGGACGAAGTGGCAGTATCGAACTAATAGTGATGAACTAAAGCAGTATCTGAGTTCGGTACCACTCTTTAGCAAACCAACATCGATGAGGAGCTTTGTTTGTACTTGACGGTATCTCCAACAGCTATAAGCGCAATACTGGTCCATGAGTGGGATAATATTCAGAGATCGATCTTCTACATCAGTCGAGTCCTGCATGATACAGAGACTAAATACACAAGATTGGAGAAACTGATCTTTGCACTTATTGTCATAGACAGAAGACTTCGGCCATATTTCCATGTGTATCCAATTCTGATGTTGACAGACTAGCAACTTAAAGCTATTTTGCATTATCCCGACACCTCCGAATGGCTAGCAAAATGGGTCATTGAGCTTGCAGAATTCGAAGTTCAGTTCCGACCTTGACCTTCCATCAAAGCTCAGATTCTGATGGATTTGTTATGGAATGTACCATTCCGGATGATCCGAAGATGCCGAAACCTATTCAGGAGGATATAATAGATAAACAATGGACATCAGAATCGAGAGATTCCTGGGTGAGATATGTGGATGGCTTGTCAAATGCTGTTAGATCAGGAGCCGGATTGCTGTTGCTTGGACCTGAAGGATTCACTATAAGATATGCTTTGAGGTTCAGCTTCGCAGCTACAAATAATGAAGTGGAGTATGAAGTACTTCTAATAGAACTAAGAATAGCCAAGGAACTTGGAGTATCAAAATTGAAAATCTATATAGATTTTCAATTAGTTACAGGGCAACTGAGAGGAGACTTCGAGGCTTGGAAGGAAATATGATAAAATACTTGCAAAAGGTGAAGGCTCTGATATCGAAATTTTCTGACTTCGACGTTCACCAAATATCTCGGGCTGAAAATTCAAAGACCGATCTGCTTTCAAATTGGCAACCCTTGCACCAGATGACCTTCCACGACAATCATTTTTGAAGTTCTAGAAGGTTAATATAGAAGATCCAGTCTAAGTTCTACAGGTTGATGACAACCTGCTGGACAGATTCTTTATTCATTTTCTAAGAGATGGAGTGCTACCTGCAAATTCAAAAGAAGCCAGGAAGATCAAATTTCAAGCCTTGCATTATATCTTCTACAACGATAAACTCTATAAGCGATCCTTCTCTTTGCCACTGTTAAGATATCTTCGTCCTTCCGAAGCTGAATATGCTCTTCAGAAAATACACGAAGGAATGTACGGCAATCATCTGGCTGGCAAATCTTTAGCATACAAATTACTTCGATAAGGGTACTACTCGCCTAAAATGCAAGATGAAGCAGTCGATTTCATCATGGAATGCCAATGTTCAGTACCAGCCATCCATGCCGCTCACTTCGATTGTCGCCCCTTGACCATTCGCTCAATGAGAAATGGACATCTTAGATCCTTTTCCACCAGCATCAGGCCAGAAAAATTCTTGCTAATGGCCATTGACTATTTACTAAATGGATGGAAGCTGAGCCCCTTCCCAAGATTATCGAAATCAAGATGATGGACTTCATTAGGAAGTCCATTATTTACAAGTTCGGCCTCCCTTGGGTGATTATTATAGACAACGACCGTCAATTCATAAGTTCGAGATTTGCTGAGTTTTGTCAAGACCACGATATTTTCTAGCACTTTACTATGGTGGGTCATCCCCAAACCAACGAAAAAGCCAAAGTCACCAATAGAACCATTTTACAGGGATTGAAAACTAGGATCAGCCAAGCAAAGGGAGCTTGGGTTGATAAGCTGTATAATATCCTATGGACCTACCGAACCATCCAAAGAACTTCAATGGGAGAGACTTCTTTTAACCTTCCTTTGAAACCGAAGCTATCATCCCCATAGAGATCGGACTCTCCTCACACCATGTTAAAAATTATAATGACCAGAACAATGCAGGGCGGCTCCATGCAAATTTGGATCTGCTTGAGAAAACCCATGAGAATGTGAGAGTGTGAATGGCGGCATATTGACAGAAGGTTGCACGGTACTATAATTTTCATATCTGAGGTAAAGAATTCAAAGTTGGAGATATAATCCTATGGTGAGCCGAAGTCTCTCAACTCACAGAACGTGGAAAACTAGGTCTCAACTGGGAAGATCCTTATTAGGTGAACAAAGTAATCCGACCAGAAACTTATCATCTCAAGTAATTGGACGGAACACTTTTACCTCGATCATGAAATTTTAAAACTTATGAATATACTATCGATGATGTTATTATTTATCTACTGAATATTATACTTTTCTTAAAAGTATTGTCATCTTCCGATATTATTTTGATGAGATGAATTTTTTTCGAGGACTAACCAACTAACATGCTACAAAGGCCATTAACAAAAAAGAAGAATACTAAGAAGAAATAAAAAGCACAAAGAAGGTATATATAAAAATTCACTTTTCATTACTGCACATATTTACACAAAAGAAGTTAACAGAAAGACAAAGTAGAAACACAGAAAAGAGAAAAGAACAGAGACCCCTCCGGAACTACGATTCCTTGGCCGTATCAAGATCAAGATCCGAGATGAAGAAGGTTTAATCCTCATCCGAAGAAAATACCCCAACCTCCTCATCACTATTCTCGAGATAAAGGTAGTGCAGGTCCAGTTGTGGCATCAGGTGTTTGATGCGAGCTTTGCAGTTCTCAAAGTCCTACACGAATCCGATCGTGGAGGCATCGAGAAGCTTCCCTTTGAAGGCCTTTGAGGCTTTAAACTCAGCTATGCAGTGGAGGTGAGCTTCTGCAAAGGCCTCCTCAGCGGTCCCCGGCGGAGCATCCCATCGGTGGAAGAGCCTTCACCAAGGGTCTTCGAAGGAGGGGCATTGGGGGTTGCTTTCGCCCTCCTAGTGGAGCTCTTCTCTCGAAGGAACTCTGCCTTCTTTTTTGCGGCCTCCTTAATCTATCAGGAAGTGGGCTCCATGGTTACAAAGAGACGAAAAGAAGGAATGAGAAGAAAAAGGAGTTTGTAGGTGCATCGGTGGTAGGAAGGAGCAATTTATAGAAAACCTAAGCAGAAGTGCACCCATGCGAGGTCCAATCCAGCTCCACTACGTGTTACATTTCGAAAAACCAACTATCACTGCCATTTATTGCACCTTCTTCTTATCAAAGCGAGGTCGGTGGAGTACCTCAAGAGCCATCTGGATTCACCACATGGCAACTGGAAAGTGGCCTGAAGGAACCATCAATCAATTCCCTTGAAAATTTTGTTGGCCATTATGGCAAGCGGAGTCCCAAGGTGCATCTTGAGTAGATGTTTAGACTCCTGGAGGTGGACCTATTGACTAATAACGACTGATTGAGACCCTTAAACTCTCTCAAAGAGTGTTGATTGTGATGATCCTTCTCCCAGTAAATGGCAAAAACTTTCATAACTAAGAGACAAGGGCTAACCTACAAAGTCCCCTGAAGGCCGAATCCGCTCTTTAATGGATCAACGCCCATGAAATCTTAACAACGGAAGGACCTGGGGCTAACCTATAAGGACCCCTAAAGGCTGAACCTGCTCTTCAGTGGGTTAATGCCTGTGAAAATCTTATCAGTTTGAGAAGTAGGGGCTAACCTACAAGAACCCTCGAAGGCCATGCTTGCTTTTCAGCAAAGCCAATGCCCATGAAGACCTCGACTGGTCAAGAAGCGAAGGTCAACCTAAAGGAACCTTCGGAGAGCCAACCCAAAAGACCCTCAAGCCATCAATTTCGACAAGGCATAAAGCCAAACCTAAAGAAATGGTCGCTCTATGGATATCATGGCAAGCTACTCTAATGTGAAAATCATTCATCCAAACCATAAGTCCCATTCGTGAAATAGCAAAACTGTGCAATGCTGAAGCTTCAAATTTTATTCTTTATCAGTGAATTTCTTACAACAACTACAAGATAGATGACTACAAAAAGAAGAGAGAAGAAATAGATGAGTTGAAGGGTCAATTCTTGGCTGATGAAGCTTCGGTCTCTGACGTTCCCTCACCTGAAGCCACTAACATCTTCTCATCTATCAAATTTGTAGTGGAAGATGGGAGTCGACTTTCGAAAAAAATCTCCTAATTAGACTTCGATATTCTTCAAAGCCGAGATCTATCACCTGAGCTGATACATCACTAATTGCAACGGTCGTATCGCGCAATGTCGAAGCAAGCCGATCCTCCAATAATTTGATGGTTGCTTTAGCGTGTTCAGCCACAACCGTCCTTTCCATAATCTGAATTCGAAATTCGGTTAATGTGGATCTATCCTTATGAAGGGCTCCTGAGAGGTCAACAATTATTCTCCTAGTCGTAACAAGCTCACTCCGAATATTGTCAATCGCTGACCTCTTTGTATCCAATGAACGATAGAGATCTCTTATCTCACCTTGGCCAATAAAGTTCTTCCTTGAGCTTATCAATTTTTGTTGGTTTCATCACTGATCTTACATGAGGCAAGATTATACTTCAATTTCATAATTTCACTTCAGACCTCTTGCAGTTGCTCGTTGAGAAGGGCTTTCTCCGCACCCATCTTCCAGCTAGTATTTTCGACGAACTTTGCAATTTCATCATGTTCTGCGGTCAACCTATATTTTTTGGAGAAGTATTTTCTGTTCGTCTTCTCTGAATGCTTTTACAGACTTCTCTTCTCTATCGCTGCCTCTTCGTTATTCATCTTTAGCTTCCAAAGTTTTGCCTTGGCTTTGGCCGCATCCTGCTGAGTCTAACATAAATCTCTTTCAAGAGTTTCAATTCGAATTCTTAGAGATAAGACCGTTGGAAGATCCTTAACCTGATATTGGGTGAACATGCGGTTGCAACAATCGCATCGGATCAACTGAGAAGAGCATCACACACAAAGATAAGTCTAAGAGTATGGGTAAAGCTCATCCTTTCATTAATTTCAAAAGTCAATTTTTACATTGACCAACAGAAGAAAAAGAAGAAGGAATACAAGTTTAGTTGTGCCCGACCTCAACATGAGGATTGACCGATGGTGGACCAGATGTAACCATGGTCGGTTGCTCTAACACTTGCGAAGGCGGCACAACATCGGCAGAGCGGGCATAGGGACAATCTCTGGAGGTGCGATAGCTTTGAAGGGTACTTTAGTCACCTCGACAATCGAAGTCTCTTCGGCAACATCTTCCTCCTCCTCTCCTAGGTGGTCTAAGAAGCTCCAATCCATGTCCGAAAAGTGCTCCACCACCTTCTTACAGTAAATATCCAAGCCGATGTTGAAGGCATTTTGACTAAAGGCGCACTTCTCATCCAAATATTCAGTAGATGCGTGAAAGGCTTCCACGGCTACGTGTCCCATTTCAGCAGCTTGTTCCTAGGCCTTTCTCTCAACATCGATGGCCTTGGCTTGTGCTTCCAACCTCTCTTTTTCTTCAAAGCCAACGCAGTTTCAATTTCTTTAACTTATCCTTCAAGTGAGCAACCTCAGTTTCTGCTACTTCCACCTCGATTTGGCATTGGCCTCTGCAGCTTCAGCCAACTTGCATTTCTTGCCCACTTTGGTTAGTTCCTTTTCGACGCCACTCATTTTAGCAATGATGGTCGCAGCATAATGCCTTGCCTAAACTCATAAGATAGGGAGTAAGTAAAAAAAAAAAAAACAAGAAGAAATAGAAGCGAATTCACCTTCATTAAAGTGGAAATCATCTAGCTTTGCTACTTTGTACTATTTTCCTTTCGACCTCCTCCAGACTAGCATCAAAGAGCATACTCTGAAAGTATGATGGAAAGTCTTCCAACTGTCAAAGCCCCCTTAGGAGTTGACGAACCTGAATCTTATTCCTGATCCATCAGTCCTCCAGCAGAATCTAACTCCCCCAATATAGAGCTAACCTAGAGGGCAGAGAACATAGCAGATTTCGGATGTTGGCTTGGGGGGAAGAACTGAGATAACTCCCTCTTGAGTTGAAGTCGAAGGAACTGCCTCCTTATCATCTTTGTCTGAAGTTGAGCAAATTAGACGTGCCTTCAGAAGGTCCGTCTTTCTTCCTATTCTTCATGGTCGCCAGATAGGCCGGACAGTTCCTTCTCCAGCGGCTTTCGACATTACAATAAAATATTTTTTCTTATCGCCGACCTTCTTCGGAACCTCTTTCTTGGACTTGGTTTCATTCTTTTGCTTCTTCACAGGTTTCTTCTTCTTTTCTTAAAAAAAAATTTTTTAAGAGAAAACCCGCTCCACAGTCAGAACCATACCTCTTGAACCTTTCAAGGTGTCCTCGGCTATTACCAACATGTTCAACAATTCGGACAAAGTGCTATCAATCTTATTCATATGGTAGTTATGATGAACTATCCAATTGAATCAAGAAGAGATTGGATGATCAAATCTACCTGTAATTTTTGTCCATCGCCATCCCGAGCATCTCAATCTTTTTGATGTTTGATTATTGTCACACAATGATATTTGATGGATTGTCCATCATGCATCTTCACTTTGAAAAGTCTATTGAAGACTTCAAAGTGAGCTGTGTGACTCTGCTCACCGTACAACTCTTATAGGTGAGTCAGCATGTTCCTGATAGTTTGCATGTCTTCATGCTGATGCTGAAGATCATTAGATATGGATGAAAAATATAGCATTTCATCCTATTATCTTCATCCATCCATTTCTTAAGTACAGCTCGTTGATCAGAGGATGGACGAGCTAGCAACACAGGCACATCTTGATCTAAGACGTGGGTTAACTTTTCGGAATTAAGAACGATTCTCAAGTTTCTGAGCCAATCTTTGTAGCTTGTTCCGATCAACTTATTTGTGTCAAGAATATGGGCTAAAGGGTTTGAACTTAACATGATTATCTAGAATAGTTCTAGTTAGATGTTTGTACTTATTAAAATTTATTCTAAAACTTTAAAACAAACAAGACTCTCACTATTTCTTCGAATCTCCCACACTCTTTGGATGAAAAATAAAATCTTTACGCGATCAATTTCTAGTGGATATTACGGTCCTATAGATCTATACACATCTCACCTAATAGTTATTAGTGAGCATAAATCAATGAGTGGATAACACCTTATCCATTGCTTCACTAAGCAAGATGCAGTAGGTTCGATCTCTAAGTCCTATGGCCTCACCTAACAGTTATTGACATATTTCTTAGTTAAGTTAGACCCACCGTTCACCAATGGATGCAAAGCTATCATCGGGTCCTTCACCTAACAGTTATTGGGTTCAACCCTATCTTTATCCCAAGATATCTAATGTCAATTGAGTGATTATACCTTTTCGATGCAATCAAATCACCGTAACTAATCGAAAATGATCAATGCCAGGAAGGCACCCATATCTCTACAGTAGTGAAAGACCGCTAGACTTAATATTTAGTGAGAAGATTTAGGTTTAAATCTCATCTAAATCAGCAGATCTGATATCTGACTGATCAAATTCATATCAGCACGATCATATTTCTGACCAACTTAGTCGGTATGGATGAACTCGAATCAACAAGTAACATAATATAAAACGTAATCTCTCAAAATGGCTAGATAAGTTAGGATGAGTGGAGGTCCCCCCATTGCTTTACTTAAACATCAATGAATTGATTAGGTCAGATAACAAAATCAATTAAATAACCACCATCTAGGTACTTACCTTAGACACCAAATTGATTGATTAGAATCGATCAGATTAACCTATTGATTTGGATCCGAACCACTAAGCCCAATTAAGTTTTGAGTTAATCAATTCACATCAAAATGTGAATCAATGCGACCAACTATAACTAAACTCAATTTTGAGCTCCTTTGATCTAATCCTAACCAACAATTGATTAGGTTCAATCAACTACTCAAAATCGATAATGGGTTCTAGCCTGATCTAATCAATTGATCCTAATTATAGTTTGATAACTAGACCTAATTTGTTCAATCCACACCCATATGTAATAATATAATTTTCAGATTCTAAAATATTTTTAGATTATATTTCATTGCATGCATTAGTGGCTTATAATCTTGAAACAATTTCAGATCTAAACCTAATGTCATATATCACATATATGAAGTTTTAGATCTAAACTACAAACATATATCACATTTATATTAATTTTAGATCTAAACTAAATTGTACATATCAAATACATGCATAACCAAATCTAAATAATGACTAAATATTTGAAAATATTTTCAAAATTGGTTCGCATCAAACTAGGACAATA
>KE504722.1:54477-88619 GCA_000441515.1 Elaeis oleifera
GGATACTGGTAGAGGTCAGGCGCTTGCGTGGCTAAATCAGAGCCTCAGGCAGTGCTGCGATCATCTATAGGGTAATTGGATTACCCTTGAGGTATGTCTTTATATCTTATATTTAGATTTAATTTAAATAAAATATCAGATAATAAATTAGATCTAATAGATATTAGATTTGAAATAGCATTAGGATTTAATTTAAAATTTATTCCGTCCCAGATTTGATGAAATCTGGAAGATCCTACACAGGAAAAGGGCGGTTTTTCCTTCAGTATTGGCATAACATTCTGCTTAGTTAAGACTAAGTCGGCATAATCGGTTTTTACAATAGAAAGCCGAAATATGTTTGGTATCGAGGCATAGTCGGTATTATGGTTTTATAGTGAAAACCAAAGTATAGTTGAAGTCGGTTTTTACAGTGAAAAATTGAGGTATGTTCTGCACCGAGACACAGTCGATAGTTTGGCTTTTATAGTGAAAGCCAAAATATATTCTGTACCGAGATAAAGTTGATTTTCTGGCTTTTACAGTGGAAGCCGAAATATAGTCGGTGCCGAGATAAAGTCGATCTTCTGGCTTTTACAATGAAAGCCAAAATATATTCTCTACGTCGGTTTTTACAGTGAAAATCGAAATATTGATGTCGATAGGAATTGACTGTCCATCACTTAATAGTTGGCCGAATTTAATGATTCTGAAATTCAATATTTTTTTGACGGACGTGGGTGATGCAACATATTAAATTCACTGAGTAGTCGCATTCGGAAGAAAGTCGAGTAGAATAAAACATCCATCGAGCTTTTATTAGCTAATTGTTGTCGAAACAATGACAGCGTCGTCATAGGAAGTTTGAATTCTACGAACATCTTCTTCCTAAAAAGTTACTACATCATCAAATTGTCACTTTTTTGCCGACTTTTCTTCGAAAGTTGCCCCCCCCAGTTTAGTCATCTAGAGATCATATTAATGGCTCTTGCAGTTGGCCGATTGTTGATAATCTCCTCAGGTTGTGGCTGAGGTTGTCGATCAGCAGGAGGTTAAGTCGGTCGATCCCTTTAGAATTTTTCGAGATAGCCTCATCAGATCAAGGTCTCCATCTCGTCTCTGAGCTGGATGCATTGTTCAGTATCTTGACCGTGGTCACGATGGAACCGACAATACTTCTCCGATCATAATTTCTCGAGGGCACCTTCATTGATGGGGTGCCATAGGTACTCTGCTCCTTCAATCTGTGCACGGAGAGCAAAAGAGGAGTATAAGAGTCATACCTGTCGTAGTTCGGCTTCGGACTGGGTGAAGCTCGCTTATTGGAAGGTGACCAACTTGATTCGGTCGGAGCGTCACTCTTCTTCTGTTTCTTCTTCTGACCTTTACCTTCTGTCTGACGTCGGTCAGAAGCAGCCTCATCCATGCAGATATACTTGTATGTGCGTTCGAGAAGTTCAGCATAGGTCTGGAGAAGAGTTTTGTCCAAGGAGTATGAGAATCTGGATCCCCTCAGATCCATTTTCATGGCCAATACAGCCATATCTTCATTGAGGTCCCTGACCTCAAGTGTGGTCATATTGAAACAGACCATAAAGTCTCTTAACGTCTCAGTCTCTTCTTGTTTGATTGAGAAGAGACTATCAGAGATTCGTGGCGGCCTTCGACTAGTGCTGAAGTGGGCCATGAAAGAATGTTCGAGCTACTCGAAAGAATCGATGCTTCCCGACTGAAGTCTAAAATACCAGGCTCGAGCAGCTTTTCGAAGAGTTGCTAAGAAGTCGATGCATAAAAGGACGTCGGTTGCCTCCTAAATCATCATGAGAGCTTTATAACTCTCCAAATGATCAATAGGGTCAGTAGAACCGTCGTATGGCTCTACTTGTGGCATCTTGAACCGAGATGGGATCGGCTCGTCCAAAATATGCTGAGAGAGAGGCTGGGCGGTGTAGAAATCGTAATCACTAGAGGACTTCCAACCTTCCATATGAAATTGGGCAAGTCGACGGTCGATCTCTCAGAACTTACGTTCGTCGTCGTCCAACCGTCGCTGTTGGAAGACTCCGGGGGTGGAACCTCCCGACAAGTTTGAGGGAGAAGTAGAAGGCGTTCGCGGTCGTTTCCCCTTCCTAACACTGCGGAGGTAGGAAGGAGAGGTGGAACACCGCGAGTGGTGGGTGGCATGGTGAGAGTGTCGAGAATGTGGTCGTTCGTCCTGATGGGAGTGTCGAGACAGCCGCTCTAGGAAGAAAGAAGGTGAGCACCGCAGAAGGCGATGGCTGTGCCTGGATGGCACCGACTGTGCCACCGACTGCTCCATCAGAACATTCATCCACTGTACGAGTGTAGCAATTTGGATGTCTGTAGTGACCACAGGATGCGAAGAACTGGGCTCTGCTATCGGAGGTGGGGGAGGAGCATTTTCTCGATGGGAAGAGTGTCTCGTCGATCCGATCAAATGTTGGGCTCTAATTTTCGACATGATTGATTGTAGATTTCTCCCCTACCTGGTGCACCAATTTGTTACGGCCAACTTTCTGTTGCCTGTCGTCGGTAATGAGCACCTGTAAAAAGCATCCTCACAAATCAGTATTGTGTCCGGTAGAGACCCTCCGATGCTTAAATCAGAGCGAAAATTGATGAACAGTAGTAGATTTAAGTATCGAGAGTAGCAGAGCTCTGACCAGAGGTGTCTTACCGGTGCTGTCCACTTATCTTTTTTTATAGATGAGATTGTCGTAACCGTCGAACACGTGGTCTCATTTTTTATGACGTTAAATTATCAGACCATAATTGTGGAGTTAGTGGATCATTAATTCTCACTAATTATCGTGATACGTGGCTGATAACTGTTTGTGATGATTATAGTATGTTGAGCAGATTGATCAACAATATGTCGGTAGTATCGATATGTCGGTCGAATATCTGACTGACTATCGGTAGTAGTTCTGATATACCGACGGTCTTAGATCGGAGTTTTATTCAAGTCATCCAGATTGGTTGCAGCTGAATATTAATCGGGTTATCGATTATCGATCGGTGTAGTTACTGAATATCTAGTCAACCGATGCATAGTTGGAGTCATATGCTCGGTCGACCAGCCTTTGTTGAGTCAAAGTCGAGGTCGGTTGACTCGAGTCGGAGTCGACCGTCGTGGAGTCGGAGTTGACCATCGTGGAGTTGGAGTCGGAGGTCGGTTGATTTGTCCCAACAAGAGTCATCACTATTTTGTTGTCTTTATTTTTATTCTTTTTATTTTTATTATAGCAATACTTGCTAGTATAGTTATCACCGTTTCACCTTGAAAAGAGAAGAAATCTATGACTACTTTTGAGAAGAAAGTAAAATGATTTTTTAAAAAAAAAGGTTATGAGAAATGATAAGAAATATTAGACATATTATATATGAAGATACACATATACTGTATGATAGATATCACATGATTGAGTATGGTTTAGCCAGTATCTAAATTCAACCTGCTTAGGGTCTCATTTTGGAACACAAATCCATCCAATGACTTATTGGGCCTCAACATCTCTTTGGGTTGATAGTAGGATAAATGCTATATGTATGCTCTTTATAGAGGCATCAGATGAGGCATTCAAACTAATCTCTTACATGAAAATAATTACTAACGACTATATCGGGATTGTCCACTCTGGTTCTATGAATATTTTCTCTTAACTTTTATATGATACTTGGCAATTATGTCGCAAGTAGAGGATAATTAGCATTAGATACTGCAACTCTCAGAAAAGTTGAAAATCAGACTTAGATTTAGCACTACAGATAGATGGTTACCAGAATGGTTATAATATCATTATAAATAGAGAGATAAAACTCTAAGGCAGAACCCTTTGGCCAATCAGCCATGCATTATTATCTTTATCTTTGTCTTTATATTAATCCTATATTTACCTTTAATTTATTTGATTTAGTTATCCTAGTCTATTTGTAGTTCTTATAATAGAATCATAGCTCCAGCTATAGCATATCTCCTATTTCAGATAGGCAGCATTATGATAGAGAAAGTCCTTAAAGTTCAAAGAATGAAGTCCTATGCTATCAACCCTTCACCCTCTCTTATTTCCGAATTATTGATACTAGTGGCATGCTTGTGCGCTTATTTAAACCTTCTCGAAAATATAATACTCATGGAGGTTATAATCAAAATCAATGTTATTCTCCAAAGAACAATGAAGACAATCAATTCCGATCTTTTAATAACAATCAATAAATTTCATCAAACTATGATGCTTTGGATTCTTAATTTTTCATTAAAATATGAGGCTTTATCAAATTAGTAATTGGAAAAATTACACTACTTTTGATTATTTTCATTAGTTGAATCTATCATATCGTAAAAAACAGCACTTTCAAAAGTTTTAGGATATTATTATTGTCAAAAGAAATGATAATACTTGAGACCTGAATGCCGATGCTTTCAACCATATTACTGCCAACCTCCATAAGTTGTCTCATCATTTAGAATATTTTGGGCATTATACACTTGCAATTGTCAATAATAATAAATTTTTAATCTATCACATGGTTTTAACCTCTTTTACTCATAAAGAATTTAAAATTATTTTAAAAGATTTTCTTTATGTTCCATTAATAATGAAAAATTTGTTGTCTAAAATTTTGTCAAGATAATGATTGTTCTCCACCTTTACTAATATTGATATTTTTGTGATTACCGACTACTTAAGGAGGATTCTTTTTCATAGTATTAATAGTGATGATTTTTACTCCTTTTGGCTTCCATCACAAAATCAGTATAAATTTTTCAGCTCTCCTTCTTACCTTGCTAATTGACATGTCACTCATATTATTTGGCATCAATATTTAGTACATCAAGATCATTAAACCTTAATTTCATCATTTTAGTTTCTAGTGCCAATAAACTTATGAATGTATGTTCTTCTTGTCAAATGAACAAGAGTACTAAATTGCTATTTTCTCATTCTAAGTCTTTATCTAAATTTTTGTTGGAATTGATTCACATCGATATTTGAAAACCTCCTCTTAATTTTTAAAATAAATATTTGTTGTTATTTTATTATTTTATTGATGATTTTAATAGATTTTTGCTTTATTTTTCTTTTTCGTTTTAAGGTTAAGCCTTTGAATTTTTTCACAAATTTAAAGCTTTGGTTGAAAAGAAATTTAATAGAAAGATTAAATCAATTCAAATTGATGATGGCTTAGAGTATAATAAACTAAATTTTCTGACTACCTTTCTATTAATAGTATTTGATACATAATTTCTTAACCACTTGCACCCAAACAAAATGGCTTGGCCAAGTACAAGAATTGGCACATTATTAGCATAGCCATTTGCTCTTTTAGTTTACTCTCAAGTATCCAATGAATTCTAGATTGATGCCTTTGCTACAATTGTTTTCACATGAGCAGAATGTCAACTTGAATATTTGGTAAGCCTAACTATAGTATTTTCAGTAGCATTGGTTGTGCATGCTATTCATATCTTCATTCTTATATTCTCACAAGCCCTTTTTTGAGATAATGTCATTGTCTTTCTAGACTATAAATCATAAAGATTATAGGTGTCATGATCCAAGTATTGACCGAATTTACGTATCTAGATATGTAGTTTTTGATGAAAGTAGAATTCTATTTGATAAAATGAAACTTGAGCTATCGACATTCAATCCCACATCTTCCTACGTGCTTTTTAGTCCTTTTCTCCTCCTCGATCTATAAAAACTCAATGTGCTGCACATTAGAGCTCCATCAGACTCCTACATAGTTTGGCCCTTTGAGCTGTCAATATGACACTTGACTACTCCTCGACTTCACATAAAATCTCAAATCACTCACCCAAGTCCTCTTCTACTTTTGTTGCACGATACTCTTCAAATCCACTACACTCACTCATACTTCATTGTATGCTGAAAAACATTCATCCCATGCAAACCCTTTCTAAATCAGATTTCTTCAAGCTTAAGATCTTCACTAGCACCAAATATAGCACTTGTGTTTACCCTCCATATTATTAAACTTATTATTCTTGAATAGCTTGTCAACCTAAGCAGAGAGAACCTATGGCATTGGAGTTTGATGTTGGCCATCCATGACCCAATAGAATGTTGTTAGGTGTCATTACGTGTATCACGTAAAGCAATGATTATATGCCACAACTGAACAACATAAGACTTGTTTGAAGTAATTGGGTATTGACTGCATTGAAATATTTAGCTCAATCATCAAAACAACTATTATTTAATTAGTGCTTGTACTTGCCATCTCTAATAGTTGGTCTATTTATCAAATGGATATTAATAATGCATTCTTATATAGAGTCTTTATTAAAGAAATCTACATGACCCAGACATTGGGCATTATAGATCCCTCTCACCATAATCATATTTGCAAACTTCACACGCTTATCTATAGCCCCAAATAAGCCTCTCAGATCTAGTTTCTTCGACTCATATCTTGTATTCATGGTTTGTGTCTTTGGTCCTTATTTGCAGATAATTTATTATTTATTCTTTGCACAGATAGTTATACTCTCATTCTTCTTATTAATATTCATGATATTATCATCAGTAGCATTTATGAATTTACTCTACTTTATTGTGTAATAGAACTTCATCATCTTTTTGCTATGAAAGACCTCAATCCATTTAACTACTTTCTTGGTATTGAAGCTGTCTAAACTTTATAAGCCTTTATTTCAGCTAATCCAACTATATCATTGATCTTTTTGCAATGCAAAAATGATTAGAGCTAAAGTATTGAGTTTTTTTGTAACCCTAGGATCTAAACTCTCATTTATGAAGGTGATCCCCTGCTTAATCCTACCGAATATAGAAGTGTTATTGGGGCTTTTCAATACTTAAAATTTTTACAAGACCTGACTTTGCATTTGGCATCAACCAAGTCAGCCAATATATGCGTGCTCCATATCTAGCTCACAAGGAAATTGTGAAGCGCATTTGTATACTATCTCAAAGGCTCTATTGCATAGAGGTTATACAATTCTTATGGTTTCTCTTAATTAAGAGCTTATTTTGATGCAGACTATACTAGGCATCTAGATAATTGTCGATCCACCAATGGTTGTTATGTATTTTTTTGGTCTTAAGTTAATCTCTTGAAGTGCCAAGAAATAGGCTACCATTGCTTAGTTTTGAACACTGCTTAATTATTGACTTATACTATAACTAAATTATCATGGATTTTATATTATTGTCCCCCCACCCCCCCCCCAAAAAAATAGAGCTTATAGGTTGGGAACTCCTAAGATGGCTCGAGAACTTATCAATGTTTAGATAGGTGATCTTTATCCCAATCTCAATTTTAGGTACTATTTATGTTTGAGTTAGATGTGTTCACTCTTCACCACCAATTTTTTATTGTGACAATATTCGTGCTCTATCTCTTGGTTTAAACCCAATTTATTATATTTATAGAGAGATATCAAAGTGAAATATCATGGTATTCATAAGCGAGTTATACATAAGTGATATTGAGGTTCGATTTGTTGGTATATAACTGATCAATTGGCAAACATGTTTACCAAGGGTTGCACTACAACATGGTTCACTCAACTTCGATCCAAGCTCAATATCACTTATGTGCTGTTTTGCTTATGGGGGTGTGATAATATATCACCAATTGATGCTACCAAATCAGCTTCACCAACCATGCATTGAGATTTACTTCTATTCTAAAGAAAATAAATAATGACATATATTCTCTACAAAGAAAACAAATAATGGCATACAAGAGAATAAATCACGGTATACAAGGAATAAATCATATCATATATCATTTATAAAAAAATAAATAATAAATATAAAAATAATTATGATACATATTTTTTTATAATATTGTATAGCTATTTAATATCAATAATTATAAGATATTTTATTATATTACTATAATTGCGTCTATCATTATGTAATCAATTTTTTGTAAAATGATAGTACATGTATCTCATCCTAATGACTATGATACCCTGGAGATATCATGTTGTCATCAATTTTTTATTTAGCTCTTAATTTCCTAACGTCATGTTACTGATTTTCGATTATTTCATATTTGATTTTACTAATTATAAATTTTATATCCATTTCTTCTTTCATGATTATTTTATATTTAACTGAAACATGTATAATCTAAGTAGCGGCAGCCGAACGGAAATCCAGCGCCCTTGCCGGGAATGCTGTCCCGGCTTTCCTTCCCGGCAGAGGGCGCATAAAAAATATGAATGGAATCGGTCTGACTTGGTGCCTGCTGTCGGCTGATGGTGGCGTAGTCAAACCCTTATCACATCGTCCGTCGCGTTTGACTTACGAAACCATCCACAACAACCTTATCTTACAACCTACCGTATAGAAGTTCCTATGCGCAATCACGATCTCCCTACCCAACCGACCCTCCCGACCACATCACAGCCGTCAATATTCCAAGCGGACCGCAGATCTGTCAGCCGCATAGAATATCCGACGGGCTCAAAAATGCACTTCCCACCCACACCAGATTTCACGGCAATTAACCCCCTCGAGATCCATTCCCCAAAAACACGATAAAGCGACGCCCATTTTACTTAAATGAACGCTCATTTTGTCTTGAATGCCTAAAAATTAAATAAATCAATAAAATTCCAGCGCGACCCGTTCGTCCCACCAATCTTAAGACCCTATGACGGCGAGAACGACGAAGTAAGAGAGAAGCGAAGAAAGACAGGCCCCTCTCAGTTCTCTACTCTCCCCTTCGAGCCCGTCTTGTTATTCGTGAGGTTTTCTTCTTCCCCTCTTTGAGATCTGGGTCGCGAGAGGGAAGGAGATGAGGTCGTGGCTGAGCTCTGGAGACGCGAGGGCGTTCAAGTGTCTGCTCGCCCTCGCCCTCATGTACGGCGCCATGTCCTACCTCGCCTACACCGTCATCCATACGCGCCACGTCCGCCCTCTCGGATCCGACGCGCCGCCCGACCGCTTCTCCGAGGCCAGAGCCATAGAGCACATCCGCCACCTCACCGTCGACATCGACGGCCGCCAGGTGATTCTCGCGTGCCGTTGTTTTCGATCATTGGTGCTGGGATTGGGGTTATGATGTGTTTCGATCTCAGGAAGGACGGCCGGGTCTGGAAGAGGCGGCGAGGTATATAAGAGGGCAGCTGGAGGCGTTCGCGGATCGGGCGGGGCCGAATTATCGGTAAGCGGGACTGGATTTGGTGTGTTTAGAGTTGGATTGGATTGCCTCGATATGAAAGTTTGCAACTTTTCGTGTGTTTGATTCTGTTTTGACTGTTTTGATGATCGGGCTGGTGCTTGGTAGATAAACCATTTGCTACATTGATTGTTATTTAGTTTAAGCAATTAAAACGATCCAATATTGAATCGACATCCCTTCCCTTTTTAGTGGTAATGATTTGTCACACCCAACCCATCAGCAGGAGCCAGGAATTTGGCAGACAGCCTCACCTCCATAAGGTTTGACCCCACGGGATGTGCAAGGCCTGCCTTCTGATTTCCGTCAATGTATTTTACACAACAAAGGATTAGGCAGTAGTAATATTAAAGCATCTACACCTTGGACATAATAATTCAAAATAACATAACATCCATTTAAAATAGTTCAAGAATACTATTACAAAAATTTTGAAGACTCATGCATCATACCTTTTCAAAGTATTTATTTAAATGAAAAATAGAAAATGACTAAACCCTAATCCAATGCTGCTCAGCCCACAGACCCCATCCGATTTATTCCTTGACATCTTAAAAAATATGAAATGAAAAGTAAGCAGCTATAGTTTGGTAAGTCAGCTTTACCTCTTGGATCATGCATATAATGTACAAGAAATGATAATTTACGTACCATATGATTAACAATGATAAATGAAAGTCATCTTACTAAACTCGGGATGGAATTTCACAAAAACATGCTTATCAACATAAACTTAAGTTCAATGTATTTAATGCGTCTGATAAAGAAATCCCTTTTTTATGAATTCTTAATCAAAGTCATTTGACAATCTGTCCTCTCTTAGTCTTTGCAACTATGGCTACAGTCAGCCCCATGATTAGATCTACAAGAGATTAACTTATGAATACAAGCATGCTGTTGATCGGCAATTGCCAGTGATTTTAGCCCTAACTGGTTAGACCTGGAAGGAACTAGCTTGAGTTACACAAAACATGCTAGTGATCAATCTCGACTAGTTAGATCTGAAAGAAATTAGTTTCTGAACATGTATGGCCAACAATCAATCCCATTGGTTAGGCTCAAATTGTAGTTAGATTAGAGAGTGAACATAATATCTATTCCAAACCAATTTCTTAGTCATATAAAAGTCCATGAATTTTACAAATATGATCTGACAACTCATTTCATACAGTTTAATCATGCCCAATCAAATGCATCATAATTTAGTTTCATGTCCAACCAAAGCATTTCATGCTTGATCCCAAATTTTAATTTTCTTTATGCAAATGTAATATTATTTTAAACATAAATATAAATGTATAAGTAATTTTCATATTTTCAATTTTAAATATGTGGGCTATTTTACACATGTTGTTATAAAACTAAGCAGTATAAATTTTAAAGTAGATCATATGGCGTGCATTATTAAATTACCAGAGGTAGAGGTACTTACTGATCTAAGTTAGCAAAACTCGGAAACTACTCTCAATATAGATATACACAACCAAAATGAATATATTGGAAACTTTAGGCTTTCCTTCACAGCCGCAAATCAACCTCTATAATTAAAAATCCTACTAGGGTTGTGACACCTTCTCAGTGCTTAACAACTTAAGATCCCTTCCCATAATAGGGTTGGTAGCTCCAGATCTTCCTGTTTATGGCTTAGAGTTGGGATTTAGGCATTCCTAGCTTGGCGTAGCATCCAAAGACCCATCCACCCATAGATCTGAAACTTAAAATGGGGATTTTAGTTAATACAAATATGATAAAATTCATTAGTGGTTACCTTGTGTCTTGGCCCCTAGACTGGACGCTTTACTAAATCGAAGACCCTGATAATAGAACAGACACTATCAACATTCAATCAGTAGAGAGAAGAGAGAAACAGAAGAGAGAGAAACAGAATAAGGTACCCATATCCCACTGGATTAGAGAGAAAATTAAAGTGAGGGAGAGAGAACGTTTTCTATTTGAGGGGAGAGAGAGGAAGAGAGAGAAAGTGAGATAGCAAGCGAGATTTAGACAGAGTGGGGGTTTGAGTGCTTTAAGAGGTTAGTGTGAGATAGAGGAGAAATCGGGGTGAGAGATAAAGAGAAGCGTCAAGAGAGGAGAGGAGAGAGGACAGACCTCCATGCCATCCTCTATAGGAAACAGGGGAAGAAAGGGGTGAGGGTTTCTGCCCTCTGCAAAGCAGGGAGAGGGAGAGAGAGCTCTCACTTGGGTACTTGGTCTGATGGGATGTGGTGGCGAGTCTCTAGTGAGGCAGTGGAGGCGATGAGTATGGCTACAAGGAAAAGAAACAGAAAAGAGAGCTGAGATCAGGGGATTAGTCATAGAAAATATGGGTAGGCAAAGGACTTTGGGGTGCCAATTATGCAATGGTGCTCAACCATGAAGGCTTGGCAGCCATGGACAAGAAGGATGGGAGGGTTGATGAGGCAGGGGTTCAATGACTGTGGTAGAGGTTTGGTGACAAGTGGTAGCGGCGGCTGATGGAAGATAAGAAGTGAAAAGGAGAGAACAGGGTTGAATAGGGAATTCACTGGATGGGCTTGGCATTGGGTTCAGCCTTAGCTCCCTTGTCAGCTGCTAAGCTCCAACATTGACTCAGAGGGATGAAGAGAAAGTGAGATCTAGCCAAAGGAGATTGGCGGTTTCCAGCTTCAAGGTAGGGGATGAGCCCAGTGACAAGGGAAAGCGATATGATCTAGCAACAAGGGAAGTAAGAGACCACTCATTGCAGTCATAGTAGCGAACACTGTTCCAGTGACACTTGGGGAGAGAGAGAAAGAGAGGATCTTGGTTGGGAGGATGAAGCTGGTGATGGTGGCAAAGCAGGCGAAGAGAAGAATAAGAAGAGGCTCAGATGTTGTTTTTTTGCATGTTTCCAGTGTTTCCATGATCACTTGCAATTCTTGCAATAGGTTTGAGCTACTCAACAACTAGGCGGTTGTTTGCACTAGCCTCTGCTGTTCTACACCGACCTTGGTCTTGGGAGAGAATTGGTATCGTGATCCTTTGTGTTCAACTCAAAATTGTCGACCGAAGTTGGTCCAGTTGGACTGGCTCTCACATGATCATTTTCTCTTTGGCTCTCCACGGATTGTTTGAGGCTGTAAAATTTTGCACACAAGTATAGCTGATGGTGGATTTTTAAACTACTCAATTTACAAGAGAAAGTTGAACTATTGGAATGAAGTCAAAGATAGACTAACACTAGTCATTTTAGAAGTTGGCGCTCTTTATACAAAATTTAGACTTCTAACTTCTAGTTCTATAATTTTATACGTGTTACACCATAACTTACAAATTTTAATAATAGCTGGTTTATAATTAAGGACATCAAGACTAAGCCCAATCTGTAGCTGATGAAGAACCAATGTTCAGATATAATTCTGTGTTTACCTATAACTATTCTAAACCCTCATAAGTAGTAAGTTTGAAAGACCGACTGATTTCAGCAACATTGTTTGTGAAATCTATATAGCACAAGTGCCTTTGACCTGTGGATACGATAGTACTCTCAATGGCCTCAATCCCTTGCTTGACTTCTAATAATCTGATGATAAACTAGTGATTGTCATGGATTTAGGCTACATTTATTTGCCATTATATGCAAATGCTGTAGCATTTTTATCTCAATCTTGATCTGATTGCTGGCATCAAGCTAATGGGTGGGCCACTGTCCATTGTCTCGGTAATTATTTAACAAATAAATACATTAAATTTTAGTCTGTCATTTTTACTAGCAGATTATTTTAGAAGCTTTATGATTTTATTCTATCGCACCTCATTAATCTATTTTTAAGAAGAACAAACCATTAGTATAGAAACCAATAAATTCTATACCAAGGATTTAAGTCTTGCCAGGACGGGGTCGTCCGCCCGTCTCGTCCCGTTCTTTTGAGATTTCGGCATCTGGGATGGGTGTGGGACTCTGAAACGAGCATCCGACCTCTGTCCCAGCTGTCCTGCCTTCTCTCCGACCGGATCATGCATCGGTACAGCCATCCCGATCGACACTTGCACTATTTTCCTCTTTCGATTCGTCATCGGTAGGGAGGAGCGAGGGAGAGAGGGAGCCGCACTGACCTTTTTTCCGCTGCTGTCGTTATCGTCACCGAGAGGGAGGAGCATGGCTGAGAGGGAGGAGCCGAAAGGAGCACGAACGGGAGGGAGGAGCCGCTCGGGGAGAAGGGAGGAGAGAGAGGAGGAAGGAGGCGTTCGGATCTCCGACGAGGAAACAAGGGAGGAGGGAGGGTCTGTCGAAACCCTTGAGGCGATTTTCGCCTCTTTCGGCCCGATGCATGGTGGATGGCGTGCAATTGGAAATTGATGAAATACAAGGGTAGCGTGGCATGTTATCCACCATGGGATTTGACATGGTTCCCACGTGCACTAGGGCAAATCTCGGAGCCTATGCATGATGGATAGCGCATAATCGAGAATTGGTGAGATACAAGGGGTAGCATGGCGTGTTATCCACCATGGGATTTGACGCAGTCCCACTGCACATGCACCAGGTCCAAGTGAATAGGGCAAATCCTGGAGCATATGCACGATGGACAGTGCACAGTCGGGAATTGGTGAAATACAAGAGGTAGTGTGGCGTGTTATCCATCGTGGATTTGAAGCGATCCAATTACATCTGGTACATACAATCATGGTATGGATTTCTCCATGTATTGCATGATGCGATCCATTCGATCTCGTCCATTTAATCGCATCCATAGGATAGCTCTCAAAATGTTTTGAGTCTGTGATTTCTCTCAGCTCGAGCATCACACCCACAGGCCCCATGCAGCTGCTCCAATCAACGTTCATGACTCCGCTCGATACTTATCTATTCATGCGTGGTCAGATGCTGCTTAGGTCAGGATTCCTATCCTATATATTTCTTTAAATCAGACAAATTCATCCGCGTCTTATCTTAGAAGTTCAAATATATTTAAACAATAAATAGATTAGTAAAACTTCAAGATAAATTCAAAAAAATAATATATATTCAAATAAATCATATTTATCTGTTTCAAGCGTGTGCTGGGACGACCGATTAAGATGGCCATCGGGATGGGACGGGACGCGGGACGTCTCGTTCTGAGAGAAAATCGGGACACCCTCATCCCACGAGATTTAAAACCTTATTCCATACAAACTCCATAACAAGGATTGAAGTGCCACTTATTTAGCCCCTATGCATGGCCCTGTCCCTACCACCCTGTGCTGACATTTTACATATTATTTGTAGGGTTGAGCAAATAATCGAAACCTGAAAAACCCACCCAATCCAACCCAATAAACATTGATTTGTTCGGTTGAAAGACATAAATCAGGTGGAATCGGGTTGGAGTTTGTAAAAAATCAGTTATTTATCGTCGGATTCGATTTCTACACTTTTAAACTATACGAAACCGAACCCAACCGATATAGTATTTCATAAACTCACTTTCATTTTGGGATGGTGTCGTTTAGACGTCAATACTTCATTCTAAAAAATACCGTGTCATCTATTTGGATTCATGGGAATATTAATGTTGAATTGTTAATGGAAGCACATCAATTTGAGACAATTCTAAAGTGAAAGCTTTCAGATGAGTAATTTTTTTTTTCTGTTTTATTTTGTACAGGTTCAAAATAAGTCCAAAATTTATAACTTATAAGGTTTAGACCTTTTTTGCATTAAATTAATAAAAAAAGAAAGCAAGTAAGCTTAAGTGGGCCAACATTGGGTCAACATTAAAGTTCAAACCGACACAACCCATCCGAACCTGCTATAAACCATTCACTTCAGTTTTAAATGGTTTATACATGATAAATAGTTGGCAACTTGTTGAATTTTTTTCAACCTAATTGGATTCGATCGGATGAATTTTCTCTCAACCCAACCGAACCCGACGTATGCTCAGCCCTACTATTTTGTGCCAATCTGCACCAATTTACATGCCCAAGCATGTGCCAAGGATTATGGTAAAGAGAAGGCACAAAATGGCATGAACCCTGATGGGCTGCCATCGTCAGGCACACACGATGCAAAGGTTGCATAGCCCTGTAGATTCTTGTACCTTGTTGGTACAGTATATATCATATGGAATGGATCAACTTCATAGAGTACCTTGATTCATGATCCATATGGTAGCTGATGCATTAAAACTTGCAAGAACAACAGCTTGTTCTTTGCTTGGAAACCTTTGAATCTAAGAGTTAGAAGTTCAGGAATTTGTCAAATGGAGAAACTTGATGTATTCCAGCCTTGTTGCTGCTTTAGAGATAAACATTCTGCACAGTCAAGATACAATAGTCCTGAGAAGCAAGCTACTAATTTAGCAGCTGCTTCACTCTTAAAAACTGGCGAACAATCCCAAGAATGCCTCATAAGGTGTTAATTAGGTGAGTTACATAGCTTAATCCATGTGAAATTTGAGTTTAGGACTAGCATAATTAAAAGGTCCATTGAAGGAGCGAAGCAACACAATTTGCTTTTGGATTTGTGCAGGTACATTGATTGACTTTTGTAGTTATTTCATTTGCTTATTCAGGGGTTAAATTTGACTGATATCCTCTTTGTTTGAGTGCATTTAGTCCTCTTTTTAATTTTGATTGTCTAAGTTGCCTTTGCAGCATGTACATTTTATGAAACTTTTAGTAATAGTATTTAGCACATCTCTTTATCACATGATGTGCCGATTGCACATAAGTGAATCATGTCATGCCACATCTAGATCCCCTAGCTATAGCAAAAGGCAACTTGGAGTGATTGTAGAAGCAAGAGATCACCTTTTAATCAATTATGCAGATTTACAATGGAGATAGTGGACATTTAGTTAAAAAGTTGAAAACTTCTATAATCATCTCAAAATAGTAAATTGTGTTTAGTGTGGCTTAAAAAAGAGGTCCCATTACCCATTTCAAATGAAGAAAAGGTTCTCTTACAAAAAACAAGCAATTAGCCATGTCGTATTAGAAGCATTGCAGATTGAGAAAAGTGAGGAAAGTGGCTTCTTGGGGAATTTCAAAAGCTAGTTTCCATTTAATGCTTATTGGAAGTTGCTATCTCTATCTTTTGAATGTGACAAAGTCACCACAGATAAGGGTAAACTGCCCTTCTCTTATCGTTTCCACTATTTCATTTGTTCGCTGTACCTTCTACCCGAACTTAACCTGATTTAATTCCAACCCAAACTTAATATTTATTGGTAGGATGTTAATTCTAAACTTAACTACAAGCCTCAACCAACTTTCGCATCTGGTCTAGAAAAATGCAACAGAACCCCACAAAACAAAAAAGCTCTATTTAGAAGGTTCACAAAGGTATTGATTAGAACTATATAATTTAGTATTGATTAGAACCACATAATTTGGTAGTGACTGAATCTGACCCTAGCTGGATGGTAACTCACTCTGATGAGAACTCAATGAGTTAAGTTTGTAGTCAAATACTAAAAGCAAATCCATTTAGGGCAGGTTGGATTAAGACATAGTCTGATCCACTTGCACCGATACATCCATGCACTGCAATCATACATAAACCAAACATCTGAAGAAGTGCCTTTTTCATAATAATTCTTTCCAAATGCTTCGAAGAAGCTTTAAGAGAACTGGAGAAAAAGCCAAAGTTGCCTTATGAGTTATGACCTTCCAAAAAGTAGTGAAGCTGTGCATGGTTTTCTTGACCACTTAAGTTTCAAAGCTCTTAATACTTTTTGCTTTGTTTGTATTTTTCTATTTGAGTTTTTCATGCATAAGCAAATTATATCTTTTGTTGCAGAGTAGAGATCGAGGAAACACTTGTTAGCGGTTCTTTCAACATGATATTTTTGCGGCATAGCATATCTGTTGCCTATAGGAGTCATAAGAATGTTCTTATGAGGTATGTTTTACGTCAATAGCTTAAAATAAGAAACATGGCTCATTGATGATTAATTGTTCTTTATAATACTTTAGGCATCCAAGATGTATTGAGGATGAATCCATATTGTACTTTCATGAGGGCTTAGTGCTATTACTAACTACTTGTATATGTTGTATTTTAGGATATTTTGGTAATGTTAAGGATCATTAGGTAGAACAACATTCGTGAGAATTGAATGGTATGTTCTCAGAAATAAAATATGGACAATTATAATGTCTTACTTTTGAACTATATGGTGGATCATATACTGTTTTAATGCATATATGGAAATATGATAAACTTTCATTTAATGAAACTCATTATATATGTGTCATCATATAATTTGTTGCATTTTTATCCATTTAATTTGACTAGTTCACTTAACTACTCTTTCTTGAAAAGGAAATTGATTATGTCATCACCATCTCTTATTACCAAAGTTATGCATGCATTGTGAGACCATTAGCGTTGTATGATGTTGTCTCTTAGACTGTGTACTCAATGCCTTTCTTAGTCAGTCCATGGAAAATCCAGAACCTTATCGTCTGCCAATAATCTTGTTATATTTGATAAGTTCATTTGGGTTTTGGTTGGCTTTTTGATGTCTTCCCATATCTATCCTTCAGTTGAAGAATGCATCTTTCAGTTATCTATGAATAGTTTCAAAGTCATTGTCTAAGAATGTTCAAGAAACTGGAATATCCTTTGCCTCTTCTCTAATGGTTCTTTTGCCCATGTACATCTTCAAGTTGTTTCTTGGAGTTCGATTAAAGCTTATTTAGGTGCCATCAACTTTTTCTCCTAAGTGAGCATTGAGGGTTTTTAAATGACATGCATGCTTGAATACTATCTAAAAGGTGAATATATGATAAAAGCTGAAACATTGCATTGATTTACAAGTACAAAACATAACCTGCATATCTTGACAATAAAAAACATAGGTGACTCGCAAAATCTTAATCTTTTAACAAATAAAATCACACTGGTCTTTGTAATCATCTTATGTAGCATTCCGCTTAAGTTCTAGTAGGGAAGTTCTTCAACCATGGGAAACAACAAGATCTAAGTTCTTTTCTTCTTTCTTGGATCTAAAGTAGAAAATTGTGATTGCAGTTGGTCAACTAAAGGGATGATACAAGATAATATACAATCAAATAAATTTCAACAATACAAGCATGCCCAAACTGTAATAGAGATTATAGACTGTGAAATTAAAAGAAAGCAAGTGCAGAAAATCGAAGGAAGAAGGAAAATATGGTATATTAGAACCTTGGAACTGTGAGGATGTGCCTCTACCAATTGCTTGGCCTACTTATCTTACAAAGAATTAGGAATTTTGGAGAAGCATTGGGGTTCTGTTGTACCCAAGGAAGAAAGTTTGTTGGTATGATATAGGAAGAAAAGTGCATACTTAGACCATTTTATAAAATATTTTAGGGCGATTATTTCTTTTTGCTTTTTTATCTTGAAGTAATGGGACAAGCATGTAGCTTGACTTCGGTCATAAGGCACTTGGTTGTTAACATACTCAAAAAATTAGAAAAACTGTTACCAAATAGAAAGACAAAAAAATCTGATGGGTTGAATGGCATACTAGTATACAACTAAACCTTCAAGGGGTAAAGATACAGCTGGAAAAAATGAAGACCAACTTTAAGACCAACAACAATGTCATGTGCAACCATCATTGGCTCTCTTGGTATTCTAAAAGCTAATCTTTCATCTTAAAACAATATGTGGAAATGCTACCAAGGGACCTAGTTGGAATAACTGATTACATAACTGGTTCGATATTGGAGTACAGAATTAGGGTTTCCTGACATAGGTTTCCATATTTTAATCTCCAAAAAGGTGCTTGATGGTCCCAGTTTTGATCATTTGATAGATATGCACACCATACTCTATTATTTGGGGAAAGAAGAAAATGAAAGTTGAGGCGTTTTGAATTGTTGCACATCAATCATGCACTGTCGTATATTTTTTCACATCCCAATTCATCTTCAGTAGATAATTAACTTGATGTTTTGTCCTGAGAATAAGTTATCAATTAGTGGCATCTCCCCCTCAAAATTTTTATATGATAGTTCTTTAGTAGAAATCGTAGGTTAGGTGCCGGGTGGTTTTACATGCTTGAGGAGTTGAGGTTACGTAACATATCTTTCCCTGTGCACGTTAAGATATAGTCCACCTTAGGTTGGCACGAGGACTGGAAATAGGCTGCGCTAGGCCATGCCACCCCTTTGCCCAGACTCGGCCTGATTCTTTTCCTTTTTTTTTCTTTTGGAAGATGGGGTGGGAGGAGGGGGCCTCTTGGGCTTGATCTGAGTCTGAAAATTTGCTCATAGTTTGGTCCAAGTTTGGCCTAAAGCTTGACCTGAGATTAGTCTGAAGCCCAAAATTCTCTAACTCAATGATGAGCTGCTCCTTGAGTGATTGCTTAAGAGAGCTGATTATGGAGAAGGGATGGGTTATCTGTAGCAGCTGTAGATGTGGAGGTGCGAAGATCAATGACTGAAGGAGGAGATGGAGAGGGAGCGCTGTTTCTCAACATTAGTGTTGACCAGAAGGAGTAGGAGGTGTTGAGATGGGAAGGAGAGTTGTGCAAGCAATAACGGTAACCAGAGGGAGGTGTTGGATTCACACAGAGGGAATGGGTCATTGATGAGGAACCCCACATCACTAGTGACAATGAAGGAGAAGCTTAGATGTTAAGATTGATGGAGGAGGGAATGGAGGAGGGTCAATGAGGTGGTGCTCCTCGACCTTGGCAAAGGTGAGGGGCTGAAGAATTCAATGGTGTTGAAGTGGAACCCCTAAGTCAGAGTTGAGAGAGGAAGGAAAGGCAAGAGCGGAGAGGTGGAGGGGGGGACTTTTAGGAGATGGGAGGTTAAAGGGATGGGATTAGGGTTCTAAAGTTTAAAGAGTGAATTTAAGCCATCCATTGTTTTGGATAAATGGTTAGGATCGAATTAAAAGAACAATTACCATGTCAATCTTGTATTAATATATGATAGAATTGTATATAAACTATAATTCAATCTCCAGATTGGGCTCTTGCTAGGCCAAGGTGAAGCCTGAACTTGGCTTGAAACTTAGATGGGCCCTAGGTTTAGGCCTAAGCTTGATTCACACATCCATATGCTTGGCTCAAAGCCCGGCCAAAGCTAGCATGCTTGACAGGCTGTGGGCTGGTCCAAGCCCATTTCTAACCCTAGTTGGCACCAAATTAATTGCACGATAACTTATGAGCAGGAAATCCGTCATATCATGAAATCTAAAAGATCGTATTGTCAAAGCTACCACCTTAATGATTAGTGCTTAGGCTTGTGAAGAACTATGAAGCGAGTTCAAGGGTTGTCTAGGCATGGAAAGAGTTTGGATGAGGATGGAACAGGGTTAAGTTTGATATAGGGAACTGTATTTATTTTTGTGGAAACAACTTTTGAGCAAGCCACATTAGAAAATAATTAGCAAGTGGGTCAACTTTATTTAGAGACAACTTTAAGGGAAATCGTGATTTAGAGGAAATTATTAATTTCTCTGATATGACTTGGGGAAAAGGTGATTGATTATGAGCTATGTTTAAGAACAAGAGCTAGTTCTTTAATATACTTAATATAACATTTTGAGAAATATAGTAGGGGTTCCACCACTAGTGTTTGAACTATGGATGGCAATCAGGTTGGGTTAGATATGGATTGGGTTGGATGGGGTCAAGTCAATTTTTTAAACTTGAATCCAACCCATTTATTGCATGGATCAAGAATCCAAACCCAATTAACCTTTTATTAAATACATAACCTGATCCGACCTTCATAACCTGTTTTCAATAAATGGGTCAGATCATGTTATAAATGGGTTGAGCAGATTTAGGTCATAATGCAATCCAACTATTAAATGGGTTACAAATGGGTTAAACAGTCTGGACACTAAACCTGAACCTGACTTGTTTGGTAAATGTGTTAGATCAGCCGACTTGTTTATGACTTCAGACCCCCTAGTTCGAACCTTGGACCTCTCTCAAGTGGAGAGGGATGCCAACTAGCTGTGCTAAGGCTGGATTATGTGCTTAATGTGTATATCTGTGTGCAATCTATAAATCCCTGTTGTAGTGAATTTTGTGTGACTTTCTCTTTTATGATTGTGTGAAAAGGAAAAAAATCTCTTGGGAAAAGTTTAAAGTATAGAGGAGAGTGAATAGAAGATATAACTCTAAGGCAATAGGGAGTGAGTACGTCAGGTTTCAGGAGGGACGATTCCTGAAGGCAGGGATTGGAGCTAAATCTATAATTTAGGTCATAGGCATCTCTAAGAAATAATAGCAAACTTAGAATTGAATTTTTCGAATTTGCACTAACCAAGGTTTTAAATACCGGTATTGGACTCGTGCCAGTTGCCGGTGGGTACCGTACCGGACTGTACCAATAATAAAAAATAAAAAAAAATCCCATCCAATGACCCAAAAAAAAAATCAAGCCATACCGGATCGAACCGGTGCCGTACCGTACCATATCGGACCAAACCGCACGGTATCAGGCGGTTCAGGTCGATATTGTACCGAATTGATCGGTTCGGTTCGGTTCTGGCCATTTTGCGAAAAATCGACTTGAACCGAATCAATTTTCTGCTGGTACGATATGGTACAAGATATATTGGCCGGTTCGAGCCGGTATGGAATACTATGGCACTAACTACTAACCAAACTAGCTGGGATCCAAATAACCATAAAATTTCATGATTGAACTAATGAAATTGAATGTGAAGCAAAATATGTTATTTAGCATCTAGCATTTTAGTTTCTTGTGGTAGTGAAAGATTACTGACAGCCTGAGATAGCTTTGCTATAATGTCAGTTACTCCTGAAGCAATTTCATTGATGATTATACAGACTTAAATGAACTAAATCTAACCTAGGATGTACAGATACTTTGTGTTTTAATCCCTTTGGTAGTTAGTAATTTGTGATTGTCTCTTATGGTCTCCTAATGATGGTTTCTGATAAAATTCAATTTAATCACAGGATTTCATCAAATTTTCAAATGACCTTGATTCATCTGTTTTAGTGAATGGACATTTTGACAGTCCACTTGGGTCTCCTGGTGCAGGCGATTGTGGTTCTTGTGTTGGTGAGTGCAGTTACGGTGATACAAGCACATGATTATATTACCTTAAGCAACATTTTTTTCTGTGCCTCTAACACTTTGTCTTTCAAACTTCCGCAGCATCAATGCTTGAATTAGCACGACTTATTATTGATTCTAATTGGATTCCACCTCGACCCATAATCTTTCTTTTCAATGGTGCAGAAGAACTCTTTCTTTGGTAAGGTTTTTCAATTTCAGTTTGTGAATGAGTTCTTTGCTCTCTCTCTGTGTGTAGTTTCAATGACCATGCTATATTTGTGACAAAGTTCCTGCTGAGTGATTAATCATTCTTATAAATTTCCTTGTGCTTTGTCTAAGATATTCTTTTTTTTTTTTTTAATTTTAAATAAATAATCGGTGGTGCACACTGCAATTGTGTATCCTAACTAGCATCCTGGAGCTCTTCAAGATAGGAGCTTGTCCGGGCAATCTTACTTTTCAAAGATATTTAACTGCATTATAAGTGTGACTACAATGATGGAGGAAATAACACTTCATGCTGGTGCAGGACTGCCACTAGCAGTTACCTCGTTTCAGATCATAATTCACTTGCTGGTAGTCTTCTTAGGTCTAGATATGACTACTCATTAGGATGCTGCCATACTTACCTCTCATGATTCTGTAACCACCTAGAGTATCTTGCACCTGTTCACATTTTGTGGTATTATTTTATTGTTTAGTTATATATGGATGACTTTTGCATTATATCTGTATTATTTCAGTTCCCTAAAATCACCATTGTAAATATTGTGGTTAGCCAGTTTTTTCACCTTCTCTCTCTCCTGCATGCCTCACCCTGTTTGCGCTGTTTCATTCAAATACACCAAAATCTTTCAAGCATTGTCAGTGTGCACGTCTCTGCCTGTAGAAACTTCACTGTCAGGTGAAATATAAGCAATCAGGTATTTGCTCATGGTCACAGACTTCTCAGGTGTAGATTTGGGACGCAATCCAAGTTGTCCTAAACATATGTTTTTTCTGGAGCTGAGGACTGTTTAAGTAAGGGTTTGAGTTGGTGGCAGGGAAAGCAAAATCGGCAGAAATACTGAAAACCAGCTGTGTTTGGCTGTTTATTCGATATTGGGGGCTTTATTGTATTGTCAGAGAGATAATTTTATCTAACAGACAGTCCAATTAACTTTATTCTATTTTTGGGTGGGGTGGGTGTGGGGATGCGTTCCTCTCTCTACACACACACAAAGAGAGAGAGACATACGTGTATGAATCCACAATAAGTTAACCATGCTTTCTTTCTCTCTCTCTTAACATAACAGCTAATAAAGCTTGCATGGTCAATTTGTCTTATGCCTGGTTAGGACTACTGAGTGAGCTCAATGAGTGCCTTAACTACTTGCATAAAATAAGTAGAGTCCTGCTCATGGTAGAAATGCTATGACATGCTGTTTTAGGACCAGGGAGAGCCTTCTATCTTGGATGCTGCATGCGCTACAGAGACTTGTTATGGCTCTTGTTCTTGCTTTTTGATGCCCCTTTTCTCACATACTACTAGGTGTTAATGCCATATATCAGTTTTTTCAATCATGTTTCTATTGATTTTTTAACCATCTTTTCCATCCATTATTTTAATCATCTTATATTTCTAGTCTACATGCTTCTTAATTCTTATCTTTGTAATCATCTTTAAATTAATATTTCTAATTTATTTTTGAATGAGTAGAAAAGTTCATTTTTGTTAATAATACTGTCAGATAAGTTTTCGATATGTTCAATCCAAACTACAAATATTATCGTAAATAATTTCAGTCACTCCCACAAACTTCTCCTTTAAAGATCAAGCATTCCCCATTTCTGCATGCAGTTTTTGGCTCATATTCCAACTCCATATGAAATGGCACTTTGTAGTTGGCTGGTTGTGTGGCTTGTATAAACCATGCCGACCCTTTGTTGAGGGTCTCAAGGCTCTTGGATCCAAAGCTAAGAAATGGCTCTTTGACTGAAATCTTGTCTCTTTGTTGCTGGAGCTTAAATAGGTTGATGGTACACTTAATTGGCCACAAGCTTTGCTTTGATTTATATCATGGTCAACCAGGAGAATTGTTTGTCTAATTCTGTCCTGAGCCACCAGCCAGGTGGTATGAAATATTCAATGGTTTGGTTCTTCAAATGGTCAAGCCGGTGCTGGTCTGATCATTCTGATCATGAGGGAAGATTTTAGTTGCTATAGCAATCCCTTTTTTTTTTTTTATGGAACAGTACCTCTTTTGGAACTTAGAGCTGCTCATGAGGGCATCTTATGTCTCTTGGGGTCCTGCATGCTTCTAATGTTTGGATAGTGAGGGTGATTCTCAAATGGTCATCACCTGGGTAAATGGTTCTGAGGACTGATCATCCTTGCCATAGAGATATCAACTGGTTCAAAGTGACTCTCATCAACTTCCAGGCCTCACAGATATTTCAACAGGGTAAGTTGGTAGAGGATTCTCTAGCTAGTGAGGCAGGGGCTGTGGAGGAGCCAAGGATTTGGAGCCTCTTCCCTCTGCAAGTTTGTTATCTTGCCAATGTTGCTGCTATAACCTTTCTAAGGCTTTAAGTGGGGACTATGGAGCAGCCAGGGATTTGGAAGGACCTTTACCCTCCGCAAGTTTGTTATCTTGCTGAAACTGATGCTACTTCTGTAACCTAAGACTCTATGGGTCTGACACCTCTTAAATTTAAAAAGATGATGGCTAGAGGTTGTTGCTTTCCTCGTGGCTGCACCCTTTCCTTCTTGAGAGTGATTGTGGTCAGCTGTGAATGTATTTTAGATACTAACTGGGAATTGATTAATTGTGCGCATTAAGAACCAATTGCTAGAGTTTATCTCAAAAATGTTTATTAGGAAAGTCAATGTTAATTTAATCATCTGTCTTTAGATTTTTGTTCACATATCTCATCTTTACGTTCTTACATTATCTACTGACTGTTTTATGCTTATTATTTGCTAGGGTTCTCATGGATTTGTCAAGACACATAGATGGAGCAATACAATTGGTGCTTTTATAAATATTGAAGCATCTGGAACTGGTGGTCTTGGTAATGAACTCCTTAGTCTTAACTTGCATTATTTTTATGTGTTGGCAACATACACTTTCGTGCAACTAAATTGTTTCAGTTAGAATTGGATCAAAATGAATTTCATCCACCTTGACTCATTTCATAGTTGTCAATAACCTAGGTGACCCTAGCTGATGGACACTTCTATATCCTAGGTGATTGCCTATGCGACTGCCCAAGCACAGAAGCAAGTGTCCATGCAACATTTTTTCCCCATAAACGGGGCAAGCCCTTTTCTATATGTCAGGCTCCTTTTCTTCATCTCTTTGGTTTGACTCAAGTATCCTAGCCAGACACAACTGGAACCTCGGCACTCTATTCAAATTGGGTTGAGTCGGGATCACCCACCTCAATCAGGCGAATTGCACAACACCCATTTGCTTCAATAGGTACCCAGATTGCTGGGTGAGCATCTCCAATCTAGTCAATTGGATGGGCCTCGCTTAGGGTGCCAGAAGCTATCCTCGGCACCAAGGTTTTAAATCCAATGGGACGGGGCTATCTCGATTTTCCATGGAACTGGACGTGCCACCATCCCATCCGGTCTTGACACTTAGGACAGAGGATATCTCAAGATGTCCTAATTGGGATGCTAGGATGCTAGAGGGATAGCCCTATCTTGACACATACGATGGTACTCCGTCCTGATGTCCCATGGGGACTTGAATCCTTAGTAGGCACCTAAGTGACCACCTATGGCAACTATGACCTTTGTAAAAATTTTGATTAGCTTCCAAACTAGTGGGCTTGGTTCTTTGTGTATAAGACAATTTGCAAAGGAAGGATTACTAAATGGCACATTTTTATTAGTTTGCGTACTTTCATGGAATTAAAGACGTAGGATTCCATGTAACTAAATTATAGTGCATGAGTAATGAAGTGATTACTAGTGTCAAAACTAGTTGTGATAATACTAGTGAGTTTTAATTATAATAACTAATAAGTTTACACTACGATCTTTTCTAAGTCTATCTTGGTGTATGCTGTTTGAAGGTAACGTATTCTTTGTGGATGAAACGAAGGTTGGAGCTATTTGTAAGTTGGAATTATAGAGGAGTGCATTAGAATCTAAGTATTTTAGGTTAAGGACAAAGATACAATATATGGAATATAATTTTAATAAAATTAGAAATAGAGATGAAGGTAGAGTCAAAATTGAGGCTTATGAAGTTCATGAGAGTGATCATTTTCGGTATTTAGGATGTTCATAAGAAAGGAAAATTGAAAAAATGTTATCCAAAGGATTGAAGCAGAATGGATAAAATGGAAAAGTACAATTTGGATATTGTATGATCATAGGACAAGGTTTTAAGTCTCGACTGGATGGAGAGCATCTCGGCCATCCAGTTCCTTTCCTATGAGAAAACAAGATCGGGATGGGATTGGAACTCCAAAACTCATTCATGCAAGTAAAGAAGAAAAAAGAAACAAAGAAAGGAAGGAAGAAGAACAAGAATGAAAGGAATTAAAAACGGAAGAAAGAAAAGAGAAAGAAGGAAAAGGAAAGAAAGAAAGAAGCAAGGGAAGGGATAAGAAAAGGGAGGAAAGAAGGAAGAAAGAAGAGAAAGAAGAAAAAGAAAGAAAGAAAAAAGGGAAAGGAGAGGAAAGAAGGGGAAATAAGAAGGGTACCTATGGGACTCTCGATTGGGACTATTGCCGGAATGAGGCAAGATTGTGGGACGTCCTATTCCATGAAGAAATCGAGACACTTTGTTCTACAGAATTTAAAATCTTGTCATAGGATACCTGTCAAATTGAAGGAAGAATTTTATAGAACAGTCATATGCAAGGTTTTAAATCTTGTGGGATGGAGCTGTCTCGATTTTTTCATAAAATGGGATGCCCCATTCTGTTGTAGCAGCTGTCTGATCATGCATTCTAGTAGATATCTCTCATCTCTCTTCCCTTTTCTTTCTTTCTTTCTTTCTTTCCTTTTTTTTCCTTTTCTTCTAGCTTCCCTTATTTCTTTTTCTTTCTTTTTCTCATCACATTCTTTCTTTCTTTTTTTCTTTCTTTCCTTTCTTTCTCTCTTCTCCTATCCTTCTTTCATTTTTCTTCTTTCTTTTCACTTTTCAGTTTTCCTTTTTCTCATCTTTTCTCTTTTTTCTTCTCTCCCCACATGTATGGGTTTTGGAGTCCCGACCTCGTCCCACCCTCATTTTCTTACAGGAACGGGATGGGATGACCAAAATGTCCCCCATCCAATTGGGATGCAAAACCTTGGTCATACGATCAGCTTAGCTTTGTGGTATAAAATATTGGACACAAGATTTTAGATGCTGTGGGATGGAGGTGTCCTGGTTTTTCCATGGAATGGGATGCCCCACTATCCTATTCTATCTCAGCATGGGTCTCGGTCATGCATCCTGATAGATATCCTCCGTCTCTCTTCCTTCTTTTTTTCTTTTTTTTTGCTTTCTTTCCTTCTTTTATTTCTTCTTTCTTTTTCTATCTTCCTATCTTTCCTTTGTCTTTCTTTCCTTATCCCTTCCCTTCTTTCTTTCATTCCTTTTCTTATTTTTTTCTCTTTCCTTTCTTCTTCTTCCTTCCTTTCTTCTTTTTAATCCCATCCTTTCTTTCATTTTCTTCTTCTTCTTTCTTTCACATTTTCCTCCATTTCTTTCGTTCCTCTTTTTTCTTCTCTCCCTTCATGGATGGGTTTCGGAGTCTGAACTCCATCCTGATCTCACTTTCTAAGAGGAATGAGATGGGACAGTCGGGATGCCCTTTGTCCCGTTGGGATGCAAGAGCTTGGTTGAACAATTAGAAACAACATGTGTACAAGATGAATATTGCTGAAATGTGAATGTTGAGATGGATGTGTTGGAATACAAGAAAGATAGAATAATAAATAAAGTCATTGTAAAAGATAGAAGTAGCATCATTTGAGGACAAATTAACAGAAAGACGACTTAGATAGTTTGGACACGTATAACAGTGGCCGAGGGATGCATTGGTACCATGGAGTGATTTGATACATGTAGAAGGAGAGGGTAGAGATATACCGAAAATCACATGGGCTCGAGGAGGATGGAAGGACTTGATGTTGCCATGCCTATCAGAAAGTTTGGCCCTAAACAGAGTGGACTAGAGTAAAAGAATTCATGTAGCTGACACAAACTAGTTTGGGATCAAGGCTTAGTTAAGTTGCATCATTGTTTCATGGATATGGACACAAGAATTTAGTTTGGGCTTGTATTCAAGTGTTTGATTTTGTAAGTGGAATAAACATAGTATATATACTAGGAAAACTTAATAGGTTATATTCTTGTTAATTTTCAACATTGTAGAATTGAATGTAATTTATTTATGCAATGGTCTTAGTACACTAAAATATGATCTTATTAAGGTATTCCATTGTCTATGTAACATAGATCAAATGTTTCTTAGTTGTTCAGTTTTACCTTATTAGTGAATGATTATTTCATAATCTTATCCTTGATTTCAAATATTCCATTGGTTGTTTTTTATATGCTAATTGAAATGTGTATGCCATTAAGTTGGTGATATTTCTCTAGATATTAAAAAGTGATCATTAGAATCATAGGGCCAACCAAGGTTTTAAAAGTATGGGCTTGTAACTACAATATGACCATGGTACATATGGTACTGACACAAGCAACTCGCTAGTACTTTCGTAGCTGGCTAGTTATGCCTTGGGGCATGACCAGTTTTTGCCCCAAAATTGATTTTTTTTTCCTTTCTTTTTATATTTGTCGTTATAATGACCATTTTATTTAGTTGGGCTTTATTTGTTATTAAATGTTATTTAACTTAATTATTTGAGTTTAATTTAAATACATGCATTTGTGTGTGAATATATGTGAAAAGACATATACATGGAATTGCATGTCAAACTTTGTTAAAAAACAGGTTTTGTGTCTTTCATTGAAGCTCAATTTATTTTAATGCACATTAATTTCATGTTGCCCTTTTCTCACTGCCACATCAAGTGCCGGGCAAGGTTGTACATTTCCTTCTTGTTGCTTGATTCTTGTCGTGTACGGATGTAAGTATTGTTGAAGTGCCACATTATGGTACCATTAATGGTCCATCTTATGTACTCCATGTATGTGCATCAAATCATGAATACCAATGAATTGAAAAATCGACACAGACATTATCATCAGAGCACCGACTACAAGGGGCTGATATGGAGCTATCTGGTTATGTGGAGTGTAAGCATGTGTAATCATATTACCCTATTTGATTAACGGTGCCTTGACTATACCTATAGGCATCACATTTGGGCATGGGCTTTGCACATAACGCTAATCATCGGAAATGATAGAAGTTGTACACCAACCATGAGTTAAAGATGTTGTATCATCCATGTTGGTAGGATGGAGGGGATGGGAATGGTACACCCTATTTGTAAATATTGATTATTAGTGCTGGACCACCCTATCAAGCCAACTCCTGCTATGACACCATCCTTGCTTTCCTGATTTCCCATCCATAACTCTGGTAGCTCTCCTGCCCATCTATAGGCTTCACATTTCCCTTGCCCTTTCCCCTCCTTTCATGTGGCCTCATGGGAGCAAGATGGTTATTGCATCATGGACCAATAATTGAAGTAGCCTTGATACATGATTCTGGCTCATAATTTGCAACAACAGAGAAAATGGATGAGTTATTACCTAGCTAACAATAAGGAAATGGCCTTGTTAATTTGTTGAATATTTGCAGCTCAGTTGCCAGAAATCGTTACTGGTCTGTGCTATCCATGACTACAACCTTCTCCTTCCTTCCTCAAATGAGTGAAAACAAAACACCTTCAAGCTCAACACTGAGCACTGCAAAGTTGATTTGAGGCTTGATTTTGGGTTGATTTGGGTAATTTTTCATGAATTGATTTCGAGGGGTCTTAGGTAGCAGTTCCTGTCCGTTTGGGATGTATCTGCTGGTATGGGCTGGTATACCTAGTCTAGTATTTGAATATCGGCCCAATATTACGAGTCTATAGAGCATGAATTAGTGACCACTTGCTGATTTGTGTTCAGATGGATTCTCGGAGTTGGGCATCAGGGACTATTTAACAAATAATAGTTTCATACTGCTGAGCATGATGATGTAGATGAATTACCATTCACTTTTTGTCCCAACTAAAGAGAATATCTGACTTTAATATTTGAAAGGAAAAAAAGTGACTAATGTTCTACGTTTTTATTAGTCACTTTTTTTTGGCTCTTCATTGCTACAGAGCATGATGATTCACCTGTCTATAATTCATGTTTTCAGTCATATGATCAACATCTTATACGTGCTTTTCCAATTCCTAAATCTTATTGTAGAAGCTTATATTTTATTCCTTGACAAACAACTAATCCTTTTTTCCTTTTGGTTATCCAGTAAGTTTTGTTACAACCGCTACATGGTTTGGTTTGTTTGATTGGAAGTTGATTATACTTGTGTATCTTTGAATTCTCTACTAGTCTTTTCTAGTATCTTTTATACTTGCTATGAGCCCGACCATACAGCTTGTTTGCCATGACAATTTTTTTCTATTTCTAATTTGTCATGTGTGATAATTAGTATGAACTATGAACATTGGCAGACAAGTCAACATCATTATGAGTTCTATAATAATCACTTTCTATGAAAATGGGTGGATATTATATTTTGCAGTCCTTGCCTCTTTAACTTGCCTTCTGGTCAACAGATTTGGTTTGTCAATCCGGACCTGGGTCTTGGCCTTCCCATGTATATGCTCAATCTGCACAGTATCCAATGGCAAACAGTGTAGCACAGGTTCCACTTTTCTCATATCCTTGGTGTCTAACTTCTTTGATACTGTTTCATATGCTTTGGATTTATTTAGAAATCTATGTATTCTGGAAATTAACATATGCATTTTGCCGTATGCATCCACTAGCTTTATAAATACTGAGGATTAAGATCTAGCACCAGTTATATGTTTTTAATGCAGGCACAATTTAATTATGTTGTAATACCTAATAGCAATTTTCCAAGTTCTAAGAAACAGTTATATTGACATGGCTATCATTGGAGCTTCCTTTCTTATTGGTAGTAAATTAAATTGTGGTGCTCTGTTTTGAACTGGTGCTGTTCGGATGAGATCAGTGTTATTTGTGCTGTTCAGAATCTGAAACCATGTTTAAGATCTTTGGAAGGCATTTGTAGGCTTGAGTGCATAAGAATTAAGTTTTAGTGAGACAAGCAATTCGGTTTCATTGTTTAAACAACAAAATCTAATAATTTGTCCTTGTTAATTGATCAGTTTTAAGGGCTATAAAGGGTAGCTAGGAGCTTGTTTCATTGTGTCCTATTATTTTTTATTTTCTTTTTGCTTGTGGCAGATCATTAAATATCTTTGCAATTGCATTGTGAATTCTCTATCTTTACAATGTGACCATTTTAAGGCCTATTGAAGATGTTTAAGACAGTATTTAATGATGAGCTACTAAAGTTTTCTTTTCATCTTGGTGCCATGTTGTTTTGTTACCATGCATATGATTGCGGTGAAAAATTTGTAGTCCATGTCATTAGGGTGAATGCTTATGACACCATTTTGTTAACAATGAAATGCTTGGACTTTAGTCTGAACTCTGATGCACACAATGTTTGCAGACCCAAGCTTGTTGACTGGGTAAGCCTGGCCGACCCGTCATCCCTCATACTTTGGGTGTTGGACTGGTCTAGAACATGTTTATCCAGAAACCCATCTAGACCATCCATGACAGGTTCAATTGTCCAAATTGCTCAAGTTAGATGGCAATGACTCAAACATGTTATCAGTGAGATAGGAAGGGAGAATCTTGAATTTCAATTACCCACTCAACCAATCTCTTAATCTTACATTCTCAAATTCTTACCCTTGTCAGAATTTGGTGCAAGATGGGAATGGGTACTGGTGCGAGTGCGGTGAAGCAGATATTTAGAAATACTTTTACTAAGGAAGCATTTAGGAAGTGGGTCTAGGGTCAGGACTCAAGGAAGATTGGGAAGTGGGTGCACTACCCTTGGTAAAAAATTCCAACTAGTGAGTTCTCTTTCCTTATTTGATTCTATCATATATAAATATTGTTGATGTCGGGAAGACTCTAATCGTTGACCCCCTCTTTTCTTTCATGCTGGATCATAGAGTTGTTCCATGCTCAAGAAAGAAGCAAGGTCTGTGGAGGTGGCAATTCATTGGAGGTGGGACTGCCAAGGGTGAGTGGCTAATTTAAGGATAGTGGAGGGGTTGGGCGGTCATATTTGGAGATCTCCAGATGAGAGAATCCCCTTCACTTCTTTTCTTATGACGGCCTGGGGTGGTGTGATTTGATAGATTGAGGTTTGGTTCCTAGATTTGTTGTTTCAAGGAGAGAACCTCTTCCTCTTCCTCCAGTTTGAAGAAATGAGAGATTGATTGGTGTATTGGAGGGAGTGGAAGGAGGTTGGGAAGGTGAGATAGAGAGGAGAGAGGAGGCTTGAGAACGAAGCAAGAACATCCCAAGTAATACTATCTATGTTATGAAATTGGTAAAAAGTTTGGCGTCGGGTTTGAGTGTGGTTGAATGGTGGATCCGTGATCCAACCACGAGAACTAAGTGATCTTGGTCAACACTTTTGAAACATTAATCATAAATAATGGGAGTTAGAGTTTACCTAGTTAAGATTCTTTCTCAAGTACTTCTACATTTCTACTTGTGAGCTTGTGAAAAGTTGAAATTCTCTGATAATGGATATCAAGTTTTGAAATACTGATTGGTGCAACCCATGCATCAACTAAGTGCCATACTAACCTCCGGGCAGTACAAAGGGGCATTAATTCAGGCAAATATCTTTTGGACTGCACCCGAATTGCTTGAATCCATCTCAGATTGTGCAGTTTAGGGCAGGTTGATGTCACTCGGAAAATCTAAAACAACCCGCTTTTGTAATTGTTCTCCACTATTTGAAGGTGGAAATTAGGTAGGGGTAAGGGAAGACTACCTAGGAGGTTAGCTTGTAGGAGTGATGCTTTGGTTTTTGATTTGTGGAGCTGAAAAAGCATTCTAAGTAAATTTTCTCCCTTCATTTTCTTCCTTATTGCTTCAAAAAATTCAAAATAAGATTTTCTGTTAAAAAACTCTTTATTTTGTCTAACCAGGATTAAATGTTGTTTAATCATCAGATTCATCTAATACATGAACCCAAGATCAGAAGCAATGATTTTGAGTTTTTGGAATGGATTCTGAATCCTTCTTCAAAAAGTCATGTAGGTCAGAAAATAACCCAACAAAGTCTATGCTAAGGGTGTATTTATGCACAGTGTGGATTATAAATTATCAAATAAATCTTGTGAAGATCGACGACCTTGATTTTATGAAGCCCCTCCATAAACCCATCATTTCTTACTATTTTTATCTTTAATCATTTTAAACCCTTCCATCTCTCTTCCCCTTCTCCTTCGATCCTCTCCTCGCAAACCCAAATCTCTCTCAAATTCGATCTGATTTTTTTCTCCAAAATTACTTTTTGCCGATGTGTCATCTTTTGAAATGATGCCTCTTCCACTATTGGACGACATCTTTCTATAAATGAAGATGGATACATGTGTCAAACGAAGGCTCTGCATTGGCAGAGCCTTCATTTTAATATATATATATTAGAATTGATTATTTTAATAATATTTTATCATTATAATATCGGTAAATCTCTCCAACCTTTCTTTTAAAAAAAATTATCCGAACCTTCTAGACTCTTTTTTGTGAGAATAGTAAATATGTTTGTTATATTTATTTTTCTCTCTCCTCCTTTTCTATGCCATGGTGTTTTCAAAAAAATACAAATACATACTCTCCATTTATTTCTCATATAACACTCCCCCAAGATCGTTCCCCTACCCTCCCCACTCTCGCTCTCTCTCTCTCTCTCTCTCGGTCATCCCATCGATACTGCTC
>KE504722.1:93300-109976 GCA_000441515.1 Elaeis oleifera
CCTCCTCCTCTTCTTCCTCTTCTACCTCTTCCTCATTCTCTGCTTCCTCCTCTTCTTCCCCGTGCTCTTCCTTCTCATCTTCTTCCCCTTCTCCATCTTCCCCTCCTCCCCATTTTCCTCCTCCTCCTCCTCCTCCTCCTCCTCCTCCTCTTCTTCCTCCCCTCTTCTCCTTCTTCTTCTTCCTCCTCCTCTTGTTCCTATTCTTCCTCTTCCTCTTCTTCAGCTATAGTTTCCGACTTTCCATCCATCAAAACAAACAAAGGACAGAACATGCCATTCCCTTTCTATGTGTGTAAATCTGAATTCTGATGCTTTTTTCTCTTTATATTTGTGAATTAGTAATTCATTGTTATATGTTTGGTGTCATGTATTTATTATTAGTTATATGTATATTTATATTTTGCAGCTCACTTCGTCAAGGCGCACACCTTATGTCGTGCCTTACACTTAGGCTACAAGAGACCTTGGTGCCTTTGTGTGCCTTTGACAATTTTGTGAATAGTAAGTTTACCGAACAATGTAGGACAACAGGATTTAGGGCAAACTAAGGATATATATATATTAGATAACATCTTTTCTGTAATCGATCGATAACAAAACCAGTAAAGGTTTCAGGCAATTTATGATAAAAACAAGCAAAACAGCATAAAGATTTTGAGGTTCAGATGAATAGATGGGAAACAATTTTTTAATGTTCGGATAAAATAGAAAAGCTTCTAGAGTTCTTGTAAGATCAAAGGAGGCTGTGAGGCTGAGAAGTTCTGAAGGTCTAATCAGTTTTGCAAATTGAAAAGAAATTTATGAAAGTTCATATCAACACTCGTTGGAGCAAAGGAGAAAGCTCTAAGTCGGTTCGTGTTGAATCTCATGAGACATGGAGTTTTCCCGTTTACCTTTTTTTGGGTAGACTAGGAGATGTGTAGGAGGAGATGGAGATTCATAGGAGATAGAGTTAAGAAGTTGTTGAATCCCATTTTGCTATTTAATTGTCTTTTTTCTTTTCATGTGGAGATTCATAGGACAAGATGTATCTTGACCCATTACATGTTGATTCCCTTTCCTGCTTTATAAATTTAGCCTTTTTGGTCTTGTTCAGCAGATATGCTTGATCCTGTCTGTTTCATGCATGTCTGTCTCAATTTTGCATCATGTTTGTGTTTGTGACAAGATTGTCTGATATGATCAAGGTCTGAAATAGGGATTTCTGCTTTCGAGTAAATGTCCTCTTCTTACAGTGAATAAAATTGGTGAAATATATCTTCTGCATCTATTGTGGCAGCTGGGAGACAACTCCTGTTCTTTGACCCACTATATTTGCCTTCTCTGTTGGATTGCTTGATAGATGCATTTTTCTATTCCAAACTCCATGGGTTGCCTGAGTGCTGTTTCTGTTGATTAGAAAGATGGCAACTTTGACTTGAAAGGGAAAATGATGGGCCAGATGGGGCTTTCTGTCACTCATGCCATGGCTACCATGATTCCTTCTACATTAAACAGTGACATTGGCTCTTCAAATTCATCAATCTTCTTCAAGGTCCTCAACCTAATTTTTTGGAGGTTTTCATAGGCCTACCGTGTAGTGCAAGGCAGTGATCATGGTGGTCACTGTGCTATCTTATTATTTATGAAGATGGGTGTGGCTTGCTTGTATCTGGAGTTTGACTTTCTTGATGCACCTTAAGAACGGCATCTCAAATGACTAGGAGATTCTTCTAGGCAAAATGTATGTGTCAGCCCACTGTTCTTCTTATTGACAACCAGTACTAGTGACTCCCCCTTCTCTCGCTTCTCTAAATCTTGTAATATATCCTCTATCTGATGAATTTGGCTCTCTTCTTTGCCTTATGCACTTCGCACTTAAATAAAAATCCTTCTCTTATTGCATCTGGTAGATTGTGTTCATAAATGTTACTTTTATTGATAATGAATATGGAACTAAAGGTCTAGTTCAGGCAGCTCTAGTATCTTGGTTTAAGTAGACTGCCTGATTATATCATGTTTGGAGCAGGTCAGAAACATCCAACTAAGGCTTGACGCAAACTGGAACTCTTTTTCTCTTGCTTTGAAGTCAAATTTACCTAGAGGAACTAATTTGTTTATCTGTACATCATTAATCTTCCACTTATCATTTGATCCTGTTGCTGGTGCAATTAAGGTAGTATGTTGTTTTCCAGCATCTTCACTGTCCAAACAATTCTGTGTGTTGTGACATTCACTGGCATGTTTCTATGATGATGTTGCTGTATGAAACCTGTGGTAGCTGCTGAAAACAAAATCTTTTTCATAATGTTGGCTGGCATGGCATGATTGTCCAATCCTTAGGCTGATGGAGACACTGTCTTTTGTAGTTTGTCATACCTAAATGGAAGAGTCCAATGGAGAGAGATTTTCCTAGATGATGTTTAACTGTTAAGGGTGAATTACATGTGTGGATATGTTTTTGGCGGGATATTTTCTCATTGTTTCAATATATGCATCTTTCTTAAGTTCATACATTTCTGTCCTGTACAGCATTGATGCTTTAACTGTTAGGGTGAATTATATGTGTCAATATGTTTTCAGCATGATATTTCTCTCATTGTTTCAATGTATGCACCTTTCTTAAGTTTCATACATTTCTGTCCTGTACAGCATTAATCTAGTGAGCGAATTTGCTTGTGCAGGATGTATTTGGCATTATCCCTGGCGATACAGATTATAGAATTTTTGCTGAAGATTATGGCGATATTCCAGGACTAGATATTATCTTTGTCCTTGGTGGTTATTTCTATCACACCTCTTACGATACATTGGAAAGACTATTGTATGCATTAAAGATACTATTTTAGATTATGCCATTTCATGAACAAGTTAGAATTCGTAGTGCAGTAGGGTTTTTTAATTTTTGAAAACATTTGCACACCAGACCTGGAAGCATCCAAGCACGTGGTGAGAATTTGTTCAGCCTGATTGAGGCATTTGCAAGTTCTTCAATGGTGTTGAATGCCAATGAAAGAACTTTAGAAGTTGCAGCAAATGGAGCCAAGACTGATCGGGCTGTATTTTTTGATTATTTGTCTTGGTTTATGGTGAGATTTTGTTTTATAGATTGAGGTGTTTTCACATATTGTTCTTGGATCAGCTGCATGATTACTTGCTACTGTAATTCATGCTTCTACATTAATATCATGGCAAGAGATGAAGTGACTTGATTAAGTTGCAAAATTAAATAACAGATCATGTTGCTTCCTTTTTTTTGTGTTTCAGATATTTTATTCCCGAAAGGTATCTTTGGTACTTCATGGTCTGCCATTCGTCATATTCCTTCTGATGCCAGTGTTTCTGCGGCCTTCAAATTTTGCAATGCACTCTTGGTTTGCAACCTTCTCTGACTACTTCAAAGGTATGCCATTATGTTGAACTTCATGAAGATAAATTCTCTGGGCTTTTGATGTTTATACATTAGAACGCATCTTTTCTCACTGCATCCCTTCATGCACACTCACAGGAAATTTGACCTGAATATCTCTCTGCTTATTTCCAGATTTTGTTCCTGTAGCTCCTTATGCTTGGTGCTTTTTACAGTGTCTAGTGGCCATATAAGGGATATGGATAGTTGTTTTATGTTCAATTGATTTGAAGGCTTATGAGATAGTGTAACTTCACTTACTTTCCATCATATAGGATGCTTTGATTTTATTTAAAATCTTGGAATTCTAATCCTTAACTGATATGGTCATGATATTTGTCAGCTTTTCCTTTTAGTCTTTCAATTTGCCACATTTTTCTGACTTTAGTATACTTTTATACAAGGTTTGCCATGCTGAAACTAGACATCAAGGTTTTCAGAATCGTCCTGAACCGGATGGTTTGGGCGTGTCGAACCGGACCGATGGAGAATCGGGATGGTTTCGGCTTGAAAATCGGCACACACTGGCACCGAGGGAGAAAGAGAGGGAAAGAGAGGAAGAGAGAGAGGAGGAGAGGGAGAGAGAGGAGGACGTCGCTAGAGGTTGGCGGTGGTCCGCTACAGCCGTCGGAGGGCCGTAGAAGCCTCTGCGGCTTGGTTGCCTGATAGGGCTATTAAACGAGAGAGAAAGAGAGAGAGGGGAGCGACTTATCAGAGGGAGGACGGGACGGTGGAGGGGTTGCAGGAGGTTCCGGACGGTTGCTGTGGCTAGCAAGCGGTGAAATCATGCGAGTGGAGTCACGACTGTGGAATAGGGGCGACAGTCCATGTTCATGCGTCGGCTCTTTTTAAAACGGAGATGAACAATGAAGTTGGCAAACCATTTGCCGGCTTCATTTTTTTAGAGTTTTTTTTTTTTAAATTAAAATAATGAAATCAACAATTGGATTGTCGGCTTCATTTTTTTGAATTTTTTTTCAAAGCAAAAATAGTGAAGCCAGCAAATGGTTTGCCGGCTTCACTTAAGTTCCGATTTTTAAAAAATCACGTGAAACAAGGGTGTCGCCCCTGTTTCATGCTCGCAGTGCCGCATGCGTGAACTCCATTATCCGACAGCCACGGCGGCCAGTCAGAGGCTGTCCGGCAGCCCCTTCGACTCATTCCCTCCCTCCTTTTCTTTCTTTCTCCCTCTCTCTCTTTATTTCTCTCTCTCTCTTTTCCACCTCCCGGTTTCCTTTTCTTGTGTTGGTTCGCATCGGTCCAGTACGGTACGAAACCATACCGACTCGTACCGTCGGTCGGCCAGCATGGGCTTCGGTACCGAGTTCGCGAACCTTGTTAGACACCATGCCGGCTGGCCGGTGGTATGCCCTGATGCCATTCCGTATTGGGCCGGAACCAACACGACAAAGTAAGTAGAGGAGAGGGAGAACTAGGGGAGAGAGAGAAAGGGAGGGAGAGAGGGGAATGGAAGGAGGGGAGTGAGCGAGGAGGCCGGCGGTGGCTATTGGAGGTCGCAAAGGCCCTCAGAGGGCCCTCTATCAAGTCAAAACAGGGCGACCACCTTGTGTTGATTGTGATTCTATTTTATGGATCATGAAAAAATAAATGAATCATAATCGGAACAAGGGCGATCTCCCGTGTTTCAACCTGACGGAGGGCAAGGAGGAAGATCTCGCCCTCTAGGGGCTTCTATGGCCCTCTGGCAACCACTGTCGATGTCACTGCCCACTCCCTCTCCTTCCGTTCCTCTCTTGCCCTTCCTCTCTCTCTATCTCTCTCTATTTTCCTCTCTGTGGAGGGTGGAGCTCTAGAGACCTCGATAGCTCTCCGATGGCCTCAGCGGGGGCTACGACAGTCTCTCTAGCCTTTCCTCTCCTCCCCCCTCGCTCTTTTTCCTCTCTTTTCTTCTCCTCCTAATCGGTGTACCATTTTTTATGCTGAAATTGTGCCAATCAGCTGCTGTTACAGTTTGGCACATTTTGAACCAGCCGGTTCGGGATGGTTTGGTGACCACTGCTTTTATGCCTTCCATAGTTGACATAGGGATTGACTTTGTAACAGTGTGTCCATTGTTTTCTATCGCCAAGCTGTTTTTGTCTCATTAATAAAGCAAACAGAGAGAGATCGATTGGGTTGACACTCACAGCTCTAGGTTAGGATGTCAGCATGTGCGAAAATTGTTGTAAGGATTGAAGAGCCGGTGCCGGTACGCCAGTGCCGGCACTGGCTAGCATTGCTGATACAGGGCATATATTCACTGCTCGCAAGCTGGCATATCTTGTGGTATGACCAATTTTGGCTGGGATGGATGGTTCTTTCTTTCTTTCCTTAATTTTTAAACTCATTTCTCATGGACATAGGTTATTTTTGATGCATTAGAATCTTATCTTAATCTTGTGCATGGCCTCCGTTAATTGAAAATGCATGCATATGTGTTAACATAATCATAAGATAAATGTTGATGTCTGAGGGCCTTGCATAACCTTGTTCTGTTGAATGTAGTGCTGTCTCTACCACCACCTTATACTATAGTCAATTTTCTATCCTAAAGTTTTGTTTCTGGTTAATTTCTATTTTTTAAAAAAGTCTAACACAATTGATTTTCTTGTCCCCTTGAGTTAATGGGACACATAGTTTGACAGTATGATATGGTGCACCCAATTTAGCGTTAATGTCTTTATCTGCACATCTATATTATAAAGGCTATTGACTCATTACATGATCAATGATTTGGCATGTTATAGTGAAGAGATAAATTTTTGTTAGCTCCCAACCTCATGTCTGAAATTACTGACCTCTTCGGTGAAGTATATATTATAATGATGTGCTGACAAAATTTGTAAAAAAGATAAGTTCACAGCGATAATGTCTCATGCCTATCATTAACAATGAGCTCTTCTGTTGCTCAAATTAAATTCTTCTCAAAGGGCAATTTTATATTTTGGATGGAAGACTTGGCTCATAGACCCTTTATGATTTTTACATCTACTTCTTAGATTTCTCTAATTGCATGGTAGCAGTTTTCTTTAAACTTCTATGTCTTATGTTTATCTTTAATTTTGCCAATGTTTGAATTCACATTGATATGCCTGGAAGACATTAGATAAGCTCCCTGATTTATTTTCTCTCTTTAAAAATGTGTTGTTGATGCTGCATGATTTAAAATTTAACTTCAGTTTGGTGATTTAGAATATTTTAATTTGCTATTTTTATCTAGGTTAGTTCCATGTACAGGTACTTTAAAGTTAATTTGTTCTTTCTTGGCATAGTGATAGAATACCAAAATTTCAGTTTTTGTGTCAAGCAAATGCATTGAGAGTAAGTGTAACCCGAAGATTCTTTTATATTTTCTTCTCTTACTGTTTCCAACAATTTGTAGCGACAATTTATATTCTGTGCATAATTGCTGCATGTTTAAGTGTCATCTTCCATGGACATCATTTAGAAAATTAGATACATGCATCTGACAAGATGATACAGCAGAAAATAAGTAAATATCACTTGCACATCAGTCTGCTCTACTGCCTGAATTATTTTTTGCTTTTATTTTTAAAACTTTTATTGAGCTTTTTCTGGTAGGAAAATATTTCACCATTACACGTCATGCTTTTTATTTCTTGCTGATTTTATCAGAAACCACGGACTTTCCTAATCTTGTTTTTGAATAATCAATACTCTCTATAGTGCGCATTTGTTCCCCTAGTGTTATTGGGGTTCTTCATATAATGGTCTGATGTCTGTTATATCATATTTTGATTTAAGAGTTTGCCAGATCTGTCTGGGCACTGGTTGATCTTGGCTTAAGTGGATATGATATATATTTTTTCTTTTTGGGTGCAGGAATGTTGTTTCATGCTATTGGTGTTGTTCTTGCAATCATCATTCCAGTTGTGTTTGCAGTACTCAGATTACTTTTCTCAAGCCATGCAATGAGTTGGTATAGATTTATCTTTCCTCGAATGTCATTCTACATATGCTACTTCTTTCAAAATTATTGCGTACTCTATTGGCTGTAATCAACTTATGCAGTAGGTCTGAATACATTACATATCAATCATTTTTGATCTTGTATGTTACAGTACTGGTTGAATCTCAATATTGGTTATTCTGCTATGGGGAATCAAATATGCAGAATTTGGAATGTGAGCTCGATTATGAAGTTGAACTTTAGGAATGTTAACATGATTGCCTGATCTGACATGAGTGAATGTTGCCAATACAAAAACTTATGAGATGTGTTTGAGAGGGGAAAAGACTTATGACAATAATAGGAATTTTCAAGTGTTTGTTGAGGGATCTCTAACTTGAAACTTTTAGTCAAGTATCCCGATGATTATTTGGTTCTCCATGAATGCTCTTTCAAAATCCTAATAACAATATCTTCGCAAACATCACCAATTGGTGGTACTAAGAAAGATTGTGGTAGCATGATAATGTATACTATTTGTACTATTGGTAATACATTATCATTCTATTGTCACTTTGGCACAATGTCAGCGAAACCATCCCGAACCTCCTGGTTCGGGACATATTGAACCGTACCGAAGGCAGATCGAGATGGTTCTGGCCTTCATAGTGATAAACTTGCAAGGGAAGGGGAGAGGGATAAGGAAGGGGCGAGAGAGAGAGAAGGCCAGCAGAAGCCAGCAAAGGAATAGGGAGGGCATGGAGGGGCAGAGGAATTGGCCCTCCAGTTCCCCTATTTGTTCAAACATGGGTCTCGGAGGGGGGCCCTTTTTATTTGAAGAAGTTAAGCGAAGTCAACAATCCCCTACCGACTTCACTTAGTTTTTTTTCAAAATATAAAAAAGCTAAGTGAAGTCAGCGAGTGGTTGTCGACTTAACTTCTTCAGAATAAAAAGGGCCCCCTTTAGGAATGAAACAAGGGAATTGCAAAACGGGCCCTTCCTCCGGACCTCTACACTGCTCCTTGGTCCTTAGCTGGCCTCCTTTGGTCTTCCACCATACTCCCTCTCTTTCCCTCCCTTCCTGTCCCTCTCTCCCCTCCTCTCTCTCTTTTCCTCTATCTTCCTCGCCCTCTTTGCGGTGTCGATATAGGCCCAGTACAGAATGATACGGGGGCATACCGAACTGTACTGCTAGACAATTGGCATGGGCTCCGGTACCAGCACAGCAATCCTTGCTCTAACATCCTCAACTAACATGTAAGCTCAGCCCTTCAGATACTCCTGATGCTTATGTGCCTTCGACTGTGCTCTCTCTTCTTAAGAGGTTATTGTTCTGGATCAACTTGTGGACTCATCTGTACAGATAAAGTTGGTAGCAAGATCTGAATTTCCCATCAACCAGAAGCATAGTTGAATACCACTAGATTAAAACTCTTGATGGCAAGGTTTGCTATACTGGTGCATACAACCTGTATCGGGCATACTGTACCAATATCGAATCGAGATTTGGTATGGGGGGGGGGCACTGAGTCACAATATGCCGAACTGACTCCTATATTGTGCATACTGATACAACATCAGCACATTTCTACTTTCTAGTATGGAGTTCAGCACCGAGATTGCAAACCTGGCTTGATGGTATTGTAACCTATTCATTAGAGCTGTTGGAATTTGAAGTAAATACAATGCTTCAGGTTAATCATGTTGTAAATAGGAGATAAGGGTCCTTGGCCACCCATGCATGTTTTGGAGTCAATGAAGCTGAGTTTGTTAGGACCTAACTGACATTTTTATGGTCAGCTTTTTGAATTTGTTTATTAGATTATAAGATTTAATATTAACGGACTTATGTATCTTTCATAAAGGGTAAAAGTCATACATTCTTTAGATATGAGAGTTGCAAGTAAATAATAGCAAAAACAATGATTATGAAACATTGATGGAGATCAAAGATCATGCCATGATGTATCAGAGGCCTAAAGATCTCATCCTTGTATTTCTTTTATTTCTGCTTGATTTTAGTTTTAGTGGATCGTTTAGAATCAACGACTGAAATTAAAAGATCTCATATTTTATTTGATAGCTTTATGAGCCAAGTTACTGTAGTGGTCTTCTCACAGCACTGTTCACAGTTCACACTACAGTATCCTGAACGATGACCATACACTAAGAATCTTGTTATGGTTATCTCTCTCTTGAAATAAGGGAGTTAGTCAGAAATTTTATGTAGTGTGTGAATTAAAGAATGACATCTTTGCCTCTGTTTACTCATGTTGTGCTTCTGCCACATAGCTAGGAGGTCTTCAAACCCTATGCAGGATTCCTTGGTCCTGAAGTGAGTTGCACATTATCCTTCCTCCTTCCTTTATCCTTTTTCTCCCTTTTATTTTTTCTACCCATAGTCAACCTGTCTTCTAGCTGCTTTTTATAAAAATACACTTATTTCCCATTCATGTCATAAACATATCAGACTTTTTCCCTGGAAATCCTGAAAGCACTTGATTTTAATTTTTCAGTTGCATAAATCCTTAAAATTCCTATTTAAATTCTACAATTCTGAACCCTGGGTTAGATTTTATCCATCCATTACCTTTTTCTTAGAAACAGTTCCTTTCCTGTTCAGTTTTATTGAAAACTCAGGTCTTAACATCTGGCAAACCATAGATCACATGACTTTCTGAACCCTAATAGGTCTCCTTTCCTAGGCTTCCCTCATCAAACATGAGCTAACATTTAAAGGTCATTTCAAGTTTGATTATGCTGGTTATTTTGAGGATTATGTTCGCCGTGAGGATGAGCAACAATTTACAGTAAGTTCTCGGAGAAAAACAAAAACTTCTGTAAATTGCCCTCATTCCCACAGAAGTTTTGAGACAATCTAAAGATGTTGCAGAGATGATATATGGTACTTCCAAAGTTCCAATAATGGCTATTTCTTTCATGGATCTATAAATGAAATTATGAATAGAAGAGCTTGGACATATTTAAAAAGAACATTTATTACTATACCAACCGAAATTTACCATCTATTTTTTAAAAGAATACTTGAATGTCTAAGATGATGTTAGGACTCAACTGTTGAAATGAGTTATGCGAACGGCATTGCACTTCCTCATGTATACTATTTTGATGGTGCTTTTGACTGATGATTCTATCAGCTAGTTGACGTTTTTCCTCTGCCTCGTCTCTTTGTTGCAACTCTGTATAATGCCTCGATCAGTTCCTTAGCAAGGCATCTAAAATTGTCCTGGACTCCTGGTCTTGGAATTTTGCAGGAACCAATGTGGTTTAAAAGTGATTTATGATTTTGTCTCAATTCCTGTTGTAAGTTGTTGAACAAAAATTAGATATCACAAGGCTTAATTGTTTTCATAATTTTATTGTCGGTGGGGTTCATGTGTCTGTAGGATGTAAAATATAGGGTAGAACTATATCCATTCTTCGGAATTTGAAGCAACTGGTGTTGAGGTTTGAAAACTTTGTTTAATGCCATATTCAATTGATTGTTGGACCAAAATATTTTCTTAATTTCACTAGCTTCAGCAGATTCAAAAGGGCTTCAGAGTTGCAGTATAAAACTTATTAAGAAATATCAAAGAGTGAAAGAAAGAAGGCAAAAATTCAGAAAAGAATCTCAAAAGAAATACAGGTTATATTGGCCTTTGAATGTAGAAAACTATGTTTAGGGTGTAGTTAGATTGATTCGTTGTGAAATTGTTTAAAGTTTATTATGTTACTTAAAATCATGATCTAATGTGTATAAGGTATTTTAGTGAAATATAATGCTTAAGTTGTCTTACAACTGAATCTACTATCCAAGGAATAATCTGAATTGAAATTGTAAAAGTAGCCAAAGGATAGCTGTGAACAATGACAATGACAAAGAAGATACAAATAATTAAGATGTTAAGTATCATTTCTTATTCCTTTAGTAATGTAGATAAACATGGGATCAAGTACCAATCAGGCCTCACTTAGACCAAAAATGTGTATAAATGCACACACAAATATCAGTTTAAGGAATCTATTTTTGATTTATCAAATGTTTATGTTCAAGTAGAATAGAACTTTAAAATCTTATTTTACTTGATTTCTGTGGATGATTGTTATTTCTTATCATTTACTTCAAATTTAATGGTAAGTGGTACTTTATCAGTTTATCCTATGGTTTGCTGTACCTTTTAGTGCCATACCATATCTGGCGTATTGTACCATACTAGTACTAAATTGGTAGCTATCTTGTACCATGCCGGTACTTGGTACACCTTGTCCTCTTGTACCATACTGCATACCGATACTATAAGAGGATGGTACCAGTACGGGGTCCGCTATCGAGATGATGAACCTTGGTTTATCCTTTTGTATTTAATTTGGATTTCTTCTATGAAGTAGCTGAACTAACAGATCCAAATTTGCATTTTCTCTTTCTGCAATTTGGTAAATTGGGACTTGACTTCTAATTTTTCACCATCTATTACTTCACCAACTTATAGGATGCACGTATGAATAGATGTTGATGATATCATTGTCATTGCTTGAGTTGTTTAGAATTCTTGCTGGTTGACTTTGTCCTTATTGATGTTGGATACATCTTGCTTTGGAGCTTTACTATGCTGACAAACATTTCTCATAGGTGTAATGGCTGGGTTCTTTGGTCACTCTAGATTTTATTTTTAATTTCATTTTTTTCCTTTTCATTTTATTAAGATCCTCAAACTTTTCCTCTTCATTTATGGCTATGAGGACACCTACTACTAAGTACTACTGACTGCTAGGGCTTATCTTGAAACATTATCTGCATATGCTGAAACTTCACAACATGCCAATAAGTAGATAGAATGGCCTTGTTCAGATTAAAAGTGTGGAGGGTGTTACTTAAGAGAAGAAAACGTGCTAGGGCTAATAGTGTAAACATCTTAAATGGTTCCCATTCCATTTATTTAGCATAATTTGTGGTTGGAAATGAAGTTAATATCTAAGTGAAAGTACCATTGTAGCACAAATTTATAACGTTACTTGATGTCCCTACATGAATAAGATGTGGAGATATATCTCTTGTTAAAGGTGAAAAATAACAACTTATGGACTTGTAGACATGGTTGGGCATGATTTTCATTTGAAAAGCCCAAGTTGTTTTCACCTCTTTCAGAAGGGCAGTGCACATGCATAAGAAAACTGTCATAGAAACTTGGTTAACTTTTTGATGTTTTCTAGTTGAATTATTGCTTATTAGTGATGTTTGCAAATTAATTCTTTTAATTATTGGAAAGCTCAAATTTATCTTCCAGGAAAAAAATATAAATTCTCACAAAAAAAGTGAACTACAAATTCAAAATTGTAACCAGTGAACCATGATTACTTGTTGTACATTATGAATCCTCCTTTGCTCATAGGTTCTTAGAAGGGTCTAGCATTTTGCAACCATGCATTTTGTAGATTTCTTCTTGCAATTTCTTATTATTTGCTACATTTAACGGGCATAGCTAGCAAAGTGCACTAGTACATGATTATTCTAGTTTGTCCTTTCTTCTGCTTGTTTTGTTTTTAGCTTTTTGCTTCGAACCTAAGAAGCCTCTTCTGCATAACCTTGTAAATAAGTTCCATTCATTCTGCTGTTAGTTCTCAAGGCACTGGTATAATTTTTCAACATGGAATGCATCTTTCATTCTATTATGGCAGTGACAACTATGGTGATATTCTACTCATAGTGCACCTCTATTCTGCTTGAGGTCTTTCACGAACATTTACAATGGATTTCTTTCACAATTTGTCATTTAAAACAAGTATCCAGTCAGTGTGAAAAGTAATAATAAAAGATTTGTTAAATGGCTTTATTACTGGAAACGGAAATGTGCAATTTATGATTTTAAACTTTAATACCTTGAAGGATGTATATGTCGTCTCTTAAAATACTGCTCGATTCTTTCCTTCTTCTGCTGGTGGGTATTCATGTGTTTTGTTATTCAAATTATCCAGGTGTTCAGATGATTAATTTCAAATCTTCTTTTCATGCTGTTCTTTTGTTGGGCTTATGAAGATATTTTGGATAAATGCAGGTTTGCTCACCCATTTTTGGCATTCTTGATGTTTGTCCCGAGCTCACTTGTTGGTTTATTACTTCCAATGACTATTTGGGGATTCTTCCCACTCTCTCAAGATACATCACGTCTCCAAGTCTCAAAAGATGTATCTTTCAATCCTTACTTGGAAAGCCTAATATTATGCTATAATGTATATTGTTATTGTTTTAAATGTTTTATGTTGCCTTTCAATAATTCTTGCCTTCTTGGGTTTGTCTATTCTTGTACTCTGGTAGATTTAAGCATCAAATGCATCAGTTTCAGCCCTTGATTAGTTCAAAATTATGTTCTAGGGTATGATTTGACTTATCAAGATTAACTTTTTGTAAGCTGGCTTCCATTAGTGCGCTACTATCTGTTGTATCTAATCAAGGATTCAGATCCCATCGGGATATCCCACGGGACATTGGGACAGGGTACCATCCCATGTGTCGGGACAAGATCATTCTATTATCGTCCCAGTATCCCGATCAGGATATCTTGGGACATCCCTTGTCCCAAGTGTCAGGATGCAGTGGGACGGTGGCACGTCCCGTTTCATGAGAAAATTGTGACAGCTCCGTCCCACGGGATTTAAACCTTGCATCTAATCACATATTTGAGTCATGCCTTAATATATTACTCATGCGATCATCGACTTCTGTTCTTTAATTTTCATGGTTGATCAATTGAACTCCAGAGGCTTGGATATGTCAAAACATTTTAAATGCAAGATTTATTGCTATTAGATGTTGTGCATCATTAATCTATTCTGATATTAGATTGTAAACCATAAAAGCTACATGAGTCAAATGGCTACCTTGATCAATGATGTGTAAGTAGTCTTTGCATATGTTTCCATGTTGGAGGATAGACCATACAATATTCTTCTAAAATCCAATGTGATGGAATATAAAAAATTCTAAAAATCTGATTTAGAGTAATGTTATATAGCTCACTAAATGGAGATCAAATATTCATGTACTGGTGCCAATAGGCAAAGTGGTGACCAATTGTCGTGGCACATGATATGCTCTGCCATGTTGACACAATTGTTGAGCCATGATGAAATAAAAAATTGAAAAAGGCCTTATCATCTTTCAGCTAAAAAAGATTTTTGAAAAGAATAATTTAGAGATATCACCGTTACTATTCTGGGATGGATTGGCACAGCACAAAACTTCAAAGCTTGCTTCATTCCTTGAAATGGACTAACTCACCATCAGTATCACAACAATTACTGATTGAATGTCATCTAAGTTGGTAATGTTGATTTTTTTTTAATTTGAGTGAGTTTAATCTCCAATCCTGTAACAAAATGACAAGGTGAGTCCTTAGTTGATCTCCATTCCTGTAACAACATTAACATCATGAATTCTAGCTAACCTGAATCATACAATAAATAACACTGTCATATGGCATTGTATGCAGTGGTGGAGGTATCAAGATGATCATCTACTTCTTTTGCACACTAAACTACAGAAAGACATCTACATTCACAAAGAACATGTTGGTTTATAAGGAGATCGAGGATTCAGAAACTAATTTTCAGATTACACTTTGTATTATCCTGATATTCTTTATTTGGCATAACTTTATACTTCATTTGTTTCAGATATTTTAACTATGTGCCAAACTGCATGTTAACTACCTGTTTGCTTGTATGGCTAGGACTTTTGTCAATTTGGTCTTATTATCTTTAAGTGTGTCATTACTTAAGAAATCCATGATCGTTAATCTTTATAATTCTGATTGATTTGTTATTTTAAACATTGTAGGCTTTATCTGATGAAGCACGCTTTTGGGGAGCTTTTGGATTGTATGCCGTAACAACTGTTGTAAGTCCATCTGATGCTTTGGTTCTTTCCATCAAGTCATAAGTACATGGACCTTACAAATTGATTAATGTAAGGTCCATATCTTTGTTAGGAATGCCAGAAAAACTATTATGATCAATTTTCTGTGTAGTATGAGGTCAGACAGCATGGTTTTCTGTCGAACACTGTTTAGTGATTCTGTTTTGTGATTGCTGCAGCATGCGTCCACAGTGTGTCTGAGTATTGCAACTTTAAATATTTTGTTGTAGATACAAATGTATATAATTGACACATAATTTTGTAGTTATAAGTGCTGAATTTTTTCATAGAGAAATATTGGACTAGAGTAGTTAAGTATGACCGGATAAGTTGAACTGCATGTTTACACACACACACGGGGAGGTAGGTGGAATGATGAGCCATCCAGATTGGATATCCACATTGTTGATCATAATCTTAACAAAAAAATGAATGCTTTGAGGGTTTTTCTAACTTTTGTGTATAAATAGAAAATGCATAAAGCTAATCATGACCCAGACCGCTTGAAGTGTAAGGACCAATTTGCTTTTGAGGTTTCTAACTTTTGCATCAAGTTAGCACAAAAAATGGATGGTCTATGCTAGTGTGCTAACATATGTGATCGGGTATGTTGGTGCAAAATTTCGCTGGCGCCGGAGAAGCTGGAGTCAAGGGAGCCGCGGTCACCGCCGGGACCTGCAAAGAAGTCTAAATCGGAGTTGGAGGTGCTCCGGTAAGATCCTCCGACGCTCAAGTCAGTACTCTGCCTCAACAGAAATGGAGTGCTCGAATGGAAATTTTAGCAGAGTTTTGAGATAGAGTTTTGAGCTTAGAGAAGAACGTATCTGGGGTCCCTTTTATAAACGGAGGGCGTAACTGATTGACAGCGACGTCTGTAACCACTTGATAGTGGGCCGTTCGGGGCCACGTGGAGTTTGTTATGGAGAGTAGTGGCATCAGGGGTCGTTCAGAGCCACGTAGAGTCTGTTATGAAGAGTGGAGTGATGTCCGTTGTCGTGACTTGTAAGAGAGTGGCGGAGCCGCGTGGAACAAGGTTCGCTGTACCGGTACCGGACGGCGTACCGGTGACGGATCGGTACGGTACGGTACCGTACCGTACCGACACACGGTACGCCCGGGCGTACCGGTTCGATACCAGTACACAATTTTTTCGATTTTCGATTTTTTTTTGATTTTAAAGTTAATAATTGATAAATACAACCTCAATATGGCATTACATTGCATATTATTGATATATTTGGGTTCAATTTGGAGTTAGGTTGCGGTACAAAGACTCTTGATCCAAAATTTCAAATATATGTTATTTACATTATATTTCAACTATGTCATCTTAAAACTAAGAAAAATATATAAAATACGCATTAAAATATATCTAAAATTTAAGTACAAAGCGCAATAACTGATATACGAACCTTAAGATGTACTCTGCATTTAATTTCTTGTCGAGTGTCTCAACATAGTC
>KE504722.1:132623-147132 GCA_000441515.1 Elaeis oleifera
GGACTACTCTCTATCAAGGTCGATAGATCTTATCTTGATGCGCACCTCACTCCTACAGTGGACTAACTGTCATCAACATTCACTACAAGGGCTCATTGAGACTCAAGTTTATATGTCAATCAAACTCCAGCAGCCTCACTGCGAGTAGCAGTACCATCTCAAGTCAAAGGACCAGTCACACAACTACAGTATCGAGATAATCATTGACGATCGAATAGAAATCCAAGTGATCTTTCGTATGGTCACGCTCAATACTAGTTGTTCTCTAATAACTATCCGCACTCGTCGTCTTGTGTCTCTACACAGTAGATTAGAGACTCATCTATCTCGAAAGAAGTGATTTTGCGCTAGTCTATCTGGATCTATCATCGTCCTCATGATTATCCTATGACTGGGAGCATTTAGGAATTAAATACATGTCTCTAATTCTCAATGCCTTGAGAATATATATCGAAACTAATTCCATAGACGATTCAAGGACATATCACACTTGAATGAATAATAAATTTATCCTTTTATTGATCAAATCAATGTATTAAGTACAAAATTGTGCCCTAGGCTTATTATAATGTGTCAGTCATATTGACTTCTAGGACATACATCTAACAACTGTGAGTGATTTTATGTTGGGTTTTAATGGTAGAAGTGTACAGGTCCTCCAAGAACATTAGAAATCATTCTTCCCTTCAGGAAACTAATTCCTCTTTTGATTGTAGAGATTCTTCTCCATGCTTCTAGATGTCAAAAGGGACTTACAATGATGTGTTACAATTAAGCTCTCTGCTGTCAATAACAGTGCAGGGACAGTGATCCACATGGGACTCAAGTAGGTTTCTCTTGGAACTAGGCATGCTTTCAGAATTGGAATGCTAAAAGACTCTAAACAATTTGTAAGCAATATGGCTTTTTCATAATTAAGAATCCTACAATGGATTCCTGTGCATAGATGCTTGTCCAACTTCTCGGAGGATGGGGACACCAACTTCTATTCCACATGCCAGATAGAGGACTGCTGGTCGGGCTAGAGGGAGTGAGCAAGTGCAGAGAAAAATCATTATCTCATGCAACTATGACTATTATGATCAGGTGGAAGGTGTATCATGTTATGAGCTTTTACAACAAAAGTAGCTACATTTGCCCTGTAAGTGGTGGCTTTTCATAGAATATGTTTTGTCATGTGAGGTGTGATTTGAAGGAAGAGAAACATCAAGCCTCTGGTTCACTGTTTCTTGTTAGATAGTTTCATTTAAGTTCATTGTTTCTGGAAGGAAATCTTATCTACAAACAAAAAAGCAAACAAGAGGATCTTCATGACTTCTCTTTTCCTGGTATAGTGAACTCAAAAGAACAGACAAAAAGTTCAGCAATCATTAATACCTTATTACTCTGAGCAAGCCTATAAGATGAATTTAAGAGAGGGTTCTGGTAAGTGGTAACCATTTCAATAATTAATTAATTTGTTATTGAAAGCAAAACCCTTGAGAAGCTCAAGCCTTGTTCTAGCTATATCTAGCTCTGTTATTCCCTTATGTATTTTGTGTTTTCCTAAGACTAGCTTGTTATTTATTTAATTTGGTGTATGATATTGATTATCCCAATGGTGTCCAAGTTCATTTTCAGGTTATTATTAACTCAATCCGCATTCAGATAATGTAATACTGATACATTTATTAATGAGCAGGTTTATCTACTAGCTGGGTTGGGTGGAGGATTCTTGACATATTTGATATCAATATCTATGCTTCTTGCATGGTTCTCCTTTTATCTAGTGAGCAAGCACTGTGGTCATCTATCGCTCAGGTATGTCCACTTCATGCTAATTCTGGCTTCTTAACAATGACCTTGTTGAAGCATGCATATAGTTTATCTGAGAATTCAGCTTTTCTCTCTAAATCTGGCAGAGAGCCTGCAATATTTAAGCAGCTTTTAAATTTGCACTGCTGATTTCATATGAAAATAATCAGAATAAATATTTGATGTACAAACATGAGCTTTTGCAGACAGTTTCTGGCACTAAGAGAAAAAGAAAATGATTTTTAGAAAAAATTCCAATTAGGATTTGGTCAAGAAATATAACCCCAATTTTCGTCACACTTGGATCTGTTATAGCTAGCATTGAGTATTGACCATGGAACGCCGAACTGTTCCAAACTAGACGGTTTAGGGCGTTCCGAGCCATCCCGGCGGCAAACTAGAATGGTTCGATTGAGGAAACGATACACCGAAGGGAGAGGAAAAGAGAGAAATATAGAGAGGGAAGGGAGAGATGGCACGACACCACTGGAGGCTGTTGGTGGCCCGCTGAGGCCGCTGCGGCTCGGTGTCGCCTGATAGAGCATTTAATCGAGTGAGAAAAAGAGAGAGAGGGGGATTGATGGTATCAGAGGGAGGAGCAGCCAGCGGAGGGGCTGTCGGAGGGCATCAGGTGGTTGTCGTAGCCACCGGGCGGTGGAAAATATACGGATGGAGCCGTGGCTGCAGAACAGGGGCGACCGTCCCTGTTCGCTCGTCTGATTTTTTTTTATTTAAAATGAATAGTGAAGCCAGCATTGGATTTGCCGGCTTCATTGTTTGAGAATTTTTAAAAAAAATCTAAGAACAAGTGAAGCCAGCAAACTCATTGCCGGTTTCATTGTCATCAGGGATTTAAATAAAACTAGTGAAACATGAGCAACCGCTTCTGTTTCACGCTCGCAGCGCTAGAGGCCATGATTGCACCATCTGGCTGCCAGCCGGAGGCCCTCCGGCAGTCTCTCTGGCGGCTTCCCTCCTCCTTTTTTTCTCTCCCCCTCTCTTTATCTCTCTCTCGATCGAGGATCGGCGGATGAAGCGGAGCCTTGGCGGCCCTCCGAGTGCACCGGCGGTCCGCCTGTGGCCACTACCGACGTCTCCTTTGATCGCACTCTCCCTCCCTCCCCACTTCTCCCTCTTCTCTCTCTCTTTCCTCCTCCCGATTCGTTTCTTTTCCTCTGTGTCAGTTCGCATTGGTCCGGTTCAGTATGGACCGGTATCGCCGGTGGTTGGTGCAGATTTCGGCACCAAGTCCGCGAACATTAGTATTGACCTTGCATCTAATAGTGCTGAATTTTGCACATTACACTGAAAGACATGAATTCTTACTAATTTCTTTCTTTAATTAGAGTTAGCATATTATGATTACTAATTTTACTAGATCCTAAGTTCCATTCTCTCTTCCTTAACCTACACAGAACAACAAATTTCTTCTATCAGGTTAGGAAAGCAGATGGTGTTGTTGTTGATTTCTCTTTCATGGGAAGGAATGTAGAAGCAGCTTGCTTTTAACCTGCTCATGTTTGTGCTTGTTAAAAGCTAGATATCAGCAATTACTATGCCAACTATTCTAGATACTTTCTTTGAATATTTTCTGATCCTAGCTTGTCATTATGAAATGGCATATATGTTCTATTTAATATATATGATCATACTTATTGAACTCATATGTTTATGATAGTTCTCTTTATAATGCTAAATAGCATGTGGGTACTTTCTTTGCATACTTTCTGATCTAATTTGATGTTGCTAAGGACCTGTTTGAGTAATACAGGAGGATTGGGCTGGATTTCTTGTTGGATTCATGGATTAGGCAGGCCCTTCGGGCATGGCCCAAATCGACTCAACATCCCCCCTCCCTGAATCCTGCAGAAGGAAAATAGACTTTTTGCCTTTCTACTGTCCATGGATGTGGGCCTGATAGCATCAGTCTTGATATGGCCTTGACCCTGTCAATGGATGCTGGCCAAATTCCTGCAGGAATTTCCTGCAGAAATACCCAAATAGGCCCTAAATGGTTCATATATTCTGTTCAATTTTTTATTTGATGATGCATATTGGTATCATATGTTTAAGATTGTTGACTTTGTAATACTAAAAGAGCATGGTGCTAGATATATTTTAACATAACTAGTTTCTACACTATGCTTAGCCAGTTTACAAATATCCTTGGGTGTTGGGACATAATAGAAGGTACACAGACATCATTTCTTGCTTAGCCAAGCTACTATTCTGCTCTTCTTGAACTTTCAATTGCATTACAAGACCCTCTCATTAGCTGGTCTCTTTATGGCTTAAGCTGGAAGATTTCTATACATGAGGAATACCAAAACCAGTAGCTTGCAAACATACTCCCAACTATTTTGTGCTCTCATTTATTCATGGATGCAAATCTTCAAATTTGAAATCTTCTTGAGAGTTATGCATATAGTTAGCACTTCTTCGGTGTTGTTGCTTTGTTACAAACATCTGGTTCCCTTTTCAGAGAGAAAAGTATATTTACATGTTTATTTCCCAGTTTTATATGCTAATGACAAAAGTTTACAGGTCTTTAGCTGGATATGTGGTCCCACTAATTCCATGCCTCACATATGTTGTCTATTATGGTGGGTTTCTAGACCAATTCTTGGTTGAGAAGATGGGTATGATGGGGTCTCTTCCACAGCCTTATGGTTAGTTTCAATGTTCCCTCTCTTTCAAGTTAACTTTTTTTTTTTAAGGTTGGTGTTATTATTAGACATCTGTGGGATACTTTGGCATGTATAATGTTGAGCCTATGAATTAGATGATGAATTAGATGATGTTTGCAGTCATGATACTGCTCTGCAACCCCATTATTTCTCAATGTCTCTACAGCCAGCATAAAATAGACAATCTACTACTCACCTCTCTTTATAGTGACATTTTTGTTGAGGAAAGGGCTTAACAAGATAGAAGTTGGAATTTATAAGTGATGGCAACATCAGCTTTCTTCTAATAGCTGAGAGCTATTTTATAGGAGTGACAGTTGTGCATGCTGGACCAAACTGTTATTAAATTTGTTACTTCTACATTGAGAATCAACAGGATCATCCTTATACTTTATGCTGATGTTGTTTATAAGATTGGATTCCACTGGAGTCTTGTTATAATTTGGTGACTGCCAAACATTACCATAATTGTGGCCAATAAGCCTATGTGATTTATCTAGGTGATTTTGTGCCCATCATCAGTTAGACCTAGTCGCCATTTGTGAATAAATAAATAATAAAAAGTTGCAATCTTAGATGAATCATACAAATGTTCGCCTTTGCAGGATATTTTGCGCCGGATGTTATTGTTGCGACAGTTATCGGACTCGTGACAGGGTGGTGTGTCGGTCCTTTAGTACCTGTTGCTGGTCGTTGGTTGGCCACATCATCCATATTAAAGTTCTTGATGCAAGTTACTGTGATTGCTTTGGCTCTGTCATCCCAGTTCTTTCCATACAGTATTGATGCACCTAAAAGGGTCGTGCTTCAGCACACCTTTATAACTGCAGGTATGCTATGTTAAAAAGAAAGAATCTTTTTTACAAGTCCTATGCTTTTGTAACCTTGGTTAGTATGCTTCTCCTAGGTGCTTTGGTACATGGAACAGCTTTGCAAATGCATTTAGTATTTTATGGTCTTAGACCACTGCAACTTTAATCTTTTAAGTTCACTTCTGTTATTCTAGTTTCTATATTCATCATAAATTAACTTGAATCTTTTGCTTTTCTAGGTGCTGTTTAATGTTGAATAACTATGCTATTCAATGTCCACTAGAATTAGTTTGATATAAGAAATTAAACTCATTCTTCACATCCAGATCTCAAGTATATATACTTGCATGTTGTTTTCAGTAAAAGTATAAGTTTATTATGTACTTACTGTGTTTTGAAATCATTAAATGTGCTGGTACCTGTAACTGATTTGGTCTGCCTACAGCTAATGTGTATATTGTCTTGGTCTTGAAAGTTTTGTTATCTGTGTTATTACAATCTTCTTTTTAAACATCATGTGTTCATTATTTGTGTGATATCACAAGCTTCCATCTTTCCAATTTCTTGCTTCGAATATGCAAGCTTGTTAAAAGTATTCAGGCTGGTGATATTGCAGTCATTTTCTTCTTCCTCCTTTTGGGCAACATTGCAAATCCTGGAAAGAGCTATTTCTTCTTTATCAGTTAAAAATTTATTGTGCATGTTATCTTATTGCTACACTAAATAGAAATAAACATAGTAACATCTGTAGAAGAATGTTTTTCCTTATTTTAGAGATGCAGTTTTTTTAGAAATTTTATCATATGAAATTGCTGTGATATTCAACAGTTTAATTGCTAGTTTGTTTGATTTTGCAAACTATTTTTTGTCCTATAATGCCCTTTTTTTCTCATGAATCTAAGCATGGATGGTTCTGCCTCACTATATAATTCTTAAACATTTTCTTTGGTGGATTTAACAGATGCAAATAAAATTGTAGATTCAAGCTATGAATTTTCTGTAGTTGATGCAAATTCATTGGCCTTTCTTTTCAAGCATGTACCTGAAGCTGCAAAAATGCTACATATTAGTTCAGAAATGTCTTTTGAAGAGGGTTATCATTCTGACAGTAGCTCTTGGGTGGTAAGTAAATTCTTGATTGTTGTTGATTACTTGATTTGCTTAGGAGTGATGTCTTCATAAATTTTCCATGTATGTCTTCTATGAGAGCACAACCAGCTTCCAGCATCAACCTTGTGTTCCAGATGCTCAGGCATCTGCTTCTTTATTTTCTTCAAATTTAGACAAAGCTAATAAGTGATCCAAATAATCCAAATTACTTGAGTTATAATTCCTGGGCCTGCAGTTTCTTGGATGATAATAAATAATAATATGGTTGAGCTTAGATATATAACACATTTGTATGAAAATATCTTCATATTGATGTTCATTGCTTTTACAGGTATCATTCTGTATGCTTTAGAAGGAATGACGTTGTGGTGATGTTTGAGGATAAGTACACAGCATGTAGATATGTAACATGTGAGGAAACCTTGTTTCATCATTGACTATTTGAAACCGCACTCTTGTGTTAATTTGAATTTAGGAATCTCTAGGATGATCCCACTATTTCATGGGTTTCAAGGTAGTTTTTTCTCTTCAAATCTACTTCATCACAGCAGGAGAAGGTATATGTCTATCCGAGACATGCATCATTGTTACCTTCATAGAGTTCCAGAAAACCTTCAGCTTCACAATTTTACTGGTCATCCCTCGCCATGGGGTCACTGCAAATCATATCTACTTGACCATCTCTCAACCAAGAGCCATGAATATCATTGCATTGTAACGAACTTTTGGGTGCATGAGTGCATCGCACGTTTTCAATGGTTTGCTGGCATTTCTTCAACCTTTAACTAGAGTTCTGATCCTTCATCAAGGTTACTAGTACCAAAATTTTGCAAATGTTAGTTTCATCATGCAAGCATGCTAATCACTTGGAACACAACTCAAGATCCTGTCTTTTGCTCTTAAGTAAAGCATTGCAAAAGTTGATTGGCTTTATTGCCTTATTTTAAACTCAGGAGTCAGGCCCTTCGTTCACCATTGTTTCTCTTAGAGTGCAATTTAAATAGCCAATAAGTTCATTGTTCTCTAACAGAAAAGATACGTTCAATATACTGCAAATTTTGTCTTGGGTTTTCTAAGGTTATTTTGAGTTAACTGTTTCAAAATAAATATTTCATGGAAAATATTTTGCATGGTTTTCACCAAAAAATGCATATGATGAACAAGTTAATTTGTCTGAGTCAATATTTTTGTGATTTTATTGTTTGCTTAAATTTAACATATCATTTGTATCTAATTTTTACTACTTGCTTGGAAAGATGTGACTTACAGCAAGTCACCAAATTGACTTACTGAATAATTAAACTTAGATTGCATTTCAAGTCCTAATCATGAGCTTTCCAACCTGGAGCCTGTTAGCCATTCAAACAGCCTTCTGGGGGTATGGCTTGCCTTAAGGCCCTACAGAAGCAGATTGGTTGTTTCTCGGTGGAGGAGCTGAGAGCTTATCCTGAAATTTGACCCACTAAGATTGGAGAGTTTTATTTCCCATTTGACTTTTCTGAAGCAATGGAATGTCATCCCACAAGGTCATCACAACCAGCCTATCACCATTAAAGACCTTAGCGACTCATCGTTACTCATTGGAGTGGGTCTATGCATTTGTCTGCCAGATCACAAGCTTTTCCCAGAATTGTTGGCCCTACCCGATATATGCTTTCGACACTTCAAGTTGGTCTGCCATAATATCCAGGAAATTTTGGGAGGTGTGTGATAAATAGAACAACCTTGAATTGGAAATGCTATTAAAGCATCTGCCTCATTCCATTTGAAAGTGCATTCCTATAACCCCAATAAGAAAGGGAAATACCAACCTTTTCATAGTTTCTGGGATCCAAAGATCAAAAAAGTTCGAGCTATTTTTATATAAAACTTAGATAGATATCACACACTCAGCCTCTTGCTCCATCTCTTTCTGTATAATTATAGACTTACATCGCATATTTATGTTTCTTTACAACTTACAAGTAGCTCATAAATAAAGTTTTGGGTTAATCCATGCTCTTTGTTACAGGAAGCTTGCTCCATTGAAACGCTGAGTTTTCCTAGGGAAAATTTGCCAAGATTTTGTTGCGATCCAACTCTTAGCCCCAATTGTATACTTATGCTAGTATATGGTAGTGCTAAGTTATACCCTAGGATAAATATTAGATTATAATTATAAGCTAGGATATGCCTGCTAACAAGTCAAAGCTAGGATGTGGATTGGGTATTATTCTAAAATCGTTGTTTTCTTCTAGATATTTATGGACATATTCTGTTGACATATTTGTTTCCTGTATGCTTCCAATCTTTTAATCCCACGGATTTCTTTGAGAAGGCTTAGAGCCTTATGCGACGACACCCTTGAAATATCAAAAACAAAATAAGTAACTGTATGGTGCATAACTGTATGCGGATGCTATGTCATGACATCAAATTGCATCGATTCATTCAACACCTGGCTATGCTCTACAGAAGACACCCTCTCCCATACGTGAAAAGGAAAGAAAATAAAAGAAAAGGAAAAGGAAAGCACATTTTCATTGCAAAATTCTGACAATCCATGCATTAGATGGACTTCCATTATGTCACTTATCTGCCCTATCAAACTAGTGAAAAACTGACTTACTGCATGCAATCATGCAGAAAAAGTATCATATTGGATCTGGTGACCATTTCATAGTTCTTTTCTGTTTTAATGAGTAGGCGTCAAAACTTCTTGCATCCATTTTCTATCCCTTTAAGAGGAAACATCATTGCCCTAAACTGTTTATTATTGCATGTTCTAAGTTGATAATCTGCCATACTCGTGGCTGAACTAGCTGCAGGATTTTGTGTTGTTTGGTTACCAAGTGTGCATCATATTTGCATCGATATTTGTCAACTGCAGGGAAGTGGTGCTAACTTGTAGTTGCAGGTGCCTACAAATTGTATAAATAGTGATGCTCTTGGAGTGAAAATGCTACTTAGTTTTAATCATCCTGCAATGCTTGATGATTTTGCTCCCCCTTCACCTCCTATTCAGGCACTGTTCCCTGTATCTTTCTTGTTCTCTGGAAGCTTGAAGTTCCCTGCACAAGCTGATGATGTTTCAAAGCATTACAGACACATGCCTCACTTATCTGTCCGTGAGCCAGTTTCGGTTTCTACTGGGCTTCGCAGAGTGCATCTCGAACTCTATTTGGGGTGATGATGGACGCAACTTTTAACCATCTTTAGCTTCATATGTTCTCATTCCTATGCAAAACTTCAATTTTGCTTATGGAATTTCCTTTCCTGACTGTTGCAGCTCATTAGAGGAGATTTGGGTTACAGTCCTTAACATTACTGGTCCATTGTCAAATTGGTCCTTCGCTGATAATAGGCTTCCAGGTGAAATGTGATGAACCATATCTGCTTTTCCTGCTTGTTTTCTCTTCACTACAGTCATTATCTTGTGAAATTTTTTTGCAGCTCCTGAAACAATCAGTGGTGGGCCACCATCATATATCTGTAGACTTAGTGGAAGAAGCCACGAGAATTGGACTTTCTGGTTGGAGGTATAGTGCTTAATCTGCTCGATTCATTCTGTAGGATTTAAATAAATCCTCATTACTGCAGTACATATGAGAAAGAGGAGTTTTTGCTTGCTGATGATGCTGATACGAATCTGATGTGAATCCCTTTATTTTAGCATAATTTCCTATTCTGTTGCTGATTAGGAGAATCTTCAGGATTGACGTAATCTGATATGAATCCCTTTATTCTAGCATAATTTCTATTTATTGCTGATTAGGAGGATCTTTGGAATTGATGTAATCTGGAATATTTTTAGTATTTTTCATTTTGTTAGAGTTCTATATAAGAATGTAGACGCCATATGGCTGATTATGCTGAATAAAAATCATTTCCATAGATGGGTCTCTCTTATCTCGCAATGAGTACTTCTTCCTTGAGCTTCAAACTGCATAAAAAGCTTAGAAAAAGAATTTTAAAAAAAATATTCCAGATTACGTCAATCCCGAAGATCCTCCTAATCAGCAATAAATAAAAATTATGCTAGAATAAAGGGATTCATGTCAGATTACGTCAATCCCGAAGATTCTCCTAATCAGCAACAGAAGAATAGGAATTTATGCTAAATAAGGGATTCATATCACATTCGTATCAAATGCTTAGTTGTCTGAGTTGGGTATTTTGATGAGTGCACTGCACCTCGTTCTCTTCCTTCTGTGGTGCATGCTTGCCGCACTGCTTGTTCTGGCTGACTGCCTTCATTTTTAGTCTGTATAATGGTATTTATGTTTGACATTTCTGAAATGCAGTTGACTTATATTGGTTGTGTATTCAACAGGCAAACAGTTCTGAAACTTTGAGAGTTGATGTTGCGGTGCTTGACCAGTATCTTCTCTACAATACACAGAATTAAAAACCTTTCCCAAGTTGGGCAGATGTGACTGCTTTCACCACCTTCCTGTCAAGCTATTCTTTTTAAAGCCATATTTTGTTTTCTCTGCACATGTATTCTTGGTCTGAATAATTAATTGTTGTACATTGATCAAAACACAATAAGTCGTTCAGATATTTTAGTCTTTTTCCCATCTCCATTGATGGGCTTGTGAATGCCGATGATTTATAAATGTCACATAAGTGATTATAGGTACATGTATTTCATTCTTTGAATTTTAGAGAAACATATGGTCAAAGACCCAGAGGTTGAGTTCTGGTGCTGATGTTCTTTGAGATGGCATCATCTCCGCCTTGCTCCATCTGGGATCCGGTTTAATAGTTTTCTAACTTTTATCAGTAAAAATCAGAAGACTAAGGTTAATCATGTTCCAGTGTAATTTGTTACATATACTATTGTCCTTGATACATGAGAGAAGGGTAAGGAGCTCTGTATTGTGTGATTTCTTTCTGAGAGAGCCCAACGGTGACTCCTATATAAATATCTACTTGTGGCTCGAGCGCCAGCATGGTTAATTATGCTGTAACATTCAAAGCAGCAAGTGAATGATATTTGTGACTCACCTCTAATTTCAAATGCTTGTTAATGTCATGAATGATGTTAGTTATTTGAGCTAAGGAAACCATAGAACTTGCCAAAAACTAGCAAACTTAGGTATCAATGCCTCGTGTTTCTACAATATATCAAAATACAAATGGTAGGCTATCTCCGGAGGAAAGATAATAGTGTTGTTTTGACCTATCCTCGCTTGATTTTGCTTCAATAACTAGTTTTATATGTAGTACACATAAAGGGAAAAGGTGTGATAAACTTTGCCACATTTAGATGAATCTTTATTCTGTTCAAATTTAGATTGGATGATGGATATTCTACGAGGATGATTCAAGTCGTTGAATATAATGTATTATTTTTAAAATGGTTATGCGTAAAAAAATCTTATGATTTAGAGATTCTTAACTTTAAATATTCAAAAATATGAATTGTTTGGTATTTGTTTAAATTGTCCGATATTTTGACTATTTGATGTATAAGTTTGGGGTTTTAAATCACATGACTTTTGATACGTAAGTAGTTTAGAAATAATAAATCATATCAATAATTTGGATCATAGTTGTGGGATTGCTCATCATGATCTGATTATATGCGTTTTATAAATTGGACCTATCATCCAAGGATTTGTTTCCACTTTTCCTTGTCTCCTGTTGTTAATTGGAGCATCCAAGAATTCTGAGAAGTGCTAGACAGTTGCTCTTCGAGACAGTTGCTTTTGATGATTAGGTGATCTATGTCATGGATGATGACACTCCATATTGCCGCTCAAAAATTTTCATACCATAAAGCACAATATTGCTACTTTCCTGTTATAACCATTATTTTTTTTAGTGTAATAGAAACAGCAACTATTATAGTCATCATTATTTAAGTTCTCATAATTTATATCTAGACAATTCTTCATGAACGACATTTATTATAACTTGGCCTTGTTTGCCTATAGAAGCTTTATATAAGAACAAAGCCAAAAAAAAAAAAGTCAAAAAAAAAAGCAAAAAAAGAAAAGAAAAGAAAAGAAGCATTTCAAATGCAACCTCGCAATGCCAGGAAGTTTCTTAATCCTGCTGCATCGTATTTGATATCTTCTTGCCAAAAGAAGTAATACCATGGCACCCAAATCATGTATTTGTCACATCATCACTGGCAACATGGCCGAAGCTGCGGAAGTCATGGACTTGAAATATTCGCATGCCGACCGTGATTTACCACAAAATTCAACGCTAAACACCAATAGATTCTAATTGAAAATGGTACGAATACATGAGGGTAAAATAGAACAAGGATTTTAGCGTGGAGAACTTCCACTATTGTATTAGTTCTTTTTCCTTCCCTTCTCCCACGACACTCTGCTTGGCTACATGTTGGTGTGATGGGGATATAGGAGAGAATAGGAAGTGATACACCTCAGAATTGGCCATGATCGATGTAGTAGAACAGATCAATCAGAGCTTGTCATGAGTTTGCCACAAAGCCCTCGTAAGCTCAGTGCTTAATGCTATACTGGTTTATTAAGCAAAACTGGTTTATTAAATATCGGTTTCCTTGTTACCAGAGTCAGTTATACAGAAAATTAATACAGCTTACAAAAATTCTTGTGGAGAGGAGACGAGCATTGTGGAAGAACCAAGATCCTTGCAAATTGGTTAATAGTCTGTCGCCCAAAGCATATGGGTGGCTTGGGGATCAGAAATCTCAAAATCCTAAATCGATCTCTGATACTGAAATGGTGGTGGAACTTCTACATACAACATGAAAAATCTTAGAAGAAATTAATCTGGAGCATTTACTACAAATCCTATTTGCCATTGCCTTCTCTCAGCATATCTTTAAAATGTGCTTCACCCTTCTAGAGAGGTGTCATCAGGCTTGGAAGTACCTTCCAAAATTTCACCACTTCAAGAATAGGCAACGATAAAAATATATCTTTCTGATATGATATTTGGTTGAAGGACATGCCTCTAAACATGATTCTACCTGACCCCATGCTTTTGCTATTAACCCACTAAGCAGCGTTGATGGATTCTTCTCTTATTTCGAGTGGCATTCAAACTTCGACCAACCTTTAGGCTGCGCTGCCACCAAGGACTACCTGAAGCTTATTGAATACCTCTCAAATATAAGTCTATCAAAGGATGAAGATAAAAGACTATGGAAATGGAGTAAGACTGTGAAGTTTTTAATTAAAAATTGCTACTTGTTCTTAATTGATGGAGGGATACATCAAGCCATTGGAAAGATACTATGGTTACTACTACTTTCCGAGAAAGTTAAAGTTTTTGTTGATTGATCTTCTACAATAAAATCCTAACATCTAAAAATCTGATCAAAAAAGGAGTGCAGATTGAGCAGCCGTGTCAAATATGCTATAGGAGCAACGAAACTGCGGACCATCTTCTATTAACCTATTTATATTTTACAACTCTATGGTCATTGGTAACCCAAGGTATACACTATCCACAGCTTCTATGCAACATCTCTTAAGTATGGAAGGACTGGATTCAAACATTCCCATGCAAGGAACAAGGCAGAATGCTTACTTCACTCCTTTTAACCTCCCATTGGTTGATATGGAAAGAACACAATAACAGAAATTTCCGCTTTGAAGCACACTCAGTAATGAAAACAAAAAAACTGTTTAAACCTTCGAAAAATGGACAATGCTTGCAAAGGACCAAGGAGGATCTAAAAACTTAAAGCTACGTGAAGAGTTGAAACACATGCACTCGCACAGTATAAAATTGAGGAAAGTGTGGGCAGCCAGGTCTTCACATAATCAGAGATCAGATTCTATTTTGGTTGACGACCCTAATGGCCACCAAGAGCCATTATCATACAGGCTAGAAAGAGAACTATTGGAATCGCTATTTGGGCAACGTCGAAGACTGTATTAGCTGGCACATTGAACTCCCCTCCTGTATCTCACCCCTAGTCTCTCGAGCAATAACATCGAGGCCACTTTATAGAACTTGTCACCCACTAAAACATATAAATATTAACATTATCTAATGAATATCTTCGGGGGGAACATCCCTTTCCTCCAAGCTTCTCAAAAACTAACTAGTTTTTGCCACATGGCCGGTCCGAAGGTGTCACGCCCCCGATCCGAGATTGTGAATCGAGGATCATGA
>KE504722.1:148620-163078 GCA_000441515.1 Elaeis oleifera
GTATTTTTCCTTCTTTTTATTTTTTTTTGTTTTTTGGGCTTGGGCTTGGGTTTCTTAACTCGGGCTTGGGCCTTGGTTTGGGTCATCACAGAAGGCACACAGAGATCCACTCGATAACCGTTGGCTATAACAATGAAACAGTTTCTATAGTCATGTAATGCATAGGAGAATCGCATGTTCGATATTTTTTGAATATGCGAGCGGTTATTCAAAATGGCCATCATCGTGATAGGTTCCGGCGTTCACTTATATAAACTACTCTAAGAGGATCCCTTAGATAAGTGAAATCTAAGTTAAGCTAAGTTAAATAAAGTCGAATAAAATCCATTTGAGACTGAACTCTTCTTCCTAAACTCTTTTGCTCTCTACCACTTACATAAAACATCCTTTGTTTCTTGAGAATCACCTGACTTAAGCATCGGGGGGACTAATAACAGGTGAAACATACTTGAAATGTTGATCCATGGAGCAATAGTTGAAAATGGAGGCTAACCAAGCTTAATGGTGGCAATAAAGAATAAGAAGCTTGAGGAGCTAAAGAGAGGAGAGAAAAGAGATAACAGTAAGAGCTTGGAGAGTTTGCTGCCAGAGGGAAATGGATAGCTGTGGATGATGACAGTCATACAATAGCAATCGTGATCAAGAGCATAGTAACTAGAAAAATATATGTAGAGAGTATATAGAAGGAAGGATTCCTTATTCCCCCTATCCTGCAAGGATTGCATTGCAAAATCAAATTCGTATGACTGCATGGGAACTCCTTGGTGGTCATCGAAGGATCTTTGTTTAGAAGTTTTTCGGGTTATCTATGCTTACTATCAGCATGGTATGGACTTAATTGATAGCAATCAACAAAAATATAAATTCTCGACCATCCAATCAAATTTCATGGATGGTTGTTACGCCCCAACTCGAGATCACGAGTCAGGGGTCATAACAACTGCAGCATACTCATAGAGCGTATTTCTCACAAACATACAAAGCATCTTAATACAATATTAAATGCATCATAGTAAATTAATTTAAATAACTAAATTTAAATTAATTTACTAATGAACCCAATTAATAATTAAAATTTGAAAGTCTTATATCCAATGAAGCTCAAAAAATAGTCTTATAAAATATAGTAATAAATTCAAATCTAAACTATGTTGATACCATCAAATCTCACATCTAATCTCACTTCCAAAGCAGTACCTATATCTACAAATAAACATCTAAATCTGAAAAAGAAAGAGAGAATAATGAGCTCGATAGTCTAGCAAGCAATGAATATCTTGACTAAATAATTTATATGATAATATAAGATAGGATAATATAATCAAATTTATTTTAAATATGAATTTAGTAATATTAGTATTTTAAATATTCATATATATAATTATATATTTGATTCAAAATCAATCATATTAATAATTTGATTTAAAATAAATTTCATTCAACTCATCAGTCTTTAACTATGATTGCACTTATATGCTGTAGTCAGGTTGGAATATCATATTTATATCCTATGATCAGATCGAAATACCATACTTAAACTCTATAGTAAGATCAAAATATCATATTTATATCCTATGGTCAGATCAGATATAGAATCATGAGCTCAGTGATAGTCAGAGTACGAATTCTGATTCGTATCAGGCATAACCCCTAGTTGGCAGGATTTAAAAATAATTAGACTGAGAGTCCAATTTTAATTCATATCAAAATTCTTTTAATAAACAACACATATTTCATAATCAAATCAAAATATACATATATGATTTTTGATTAGTAAATAATTATAGTAATAGTCTAAGAATATTATTTTGAAATTTCATATCAATTTCCATTCAAAACATATTTTAGTAAAATTTATAAATCACGTATAAATCCATGAACAATTTATTCGATATTCAAAGTAATGTTATATAAATGAAAAATTTAGAGAAAATGAATCATTACTTACCCTACAAGCAAAATTAATTAATCAGTCCAATTAATTTTGAGAATATCTCTCAGAGTCTATTACCATTACATCGGAAGTCTATGCATTTTATTACATACAAGCATCCCTTCCTTGGGTCTAGGGTTTTAGATTTTCATCCTTATTTTATTCAACTATCAGGGCAGATTGACTTTCAATTTTCTATGGGTATTCAACTATTTTGTGGCTTATCATATCATTTTTGAAACAAGCACCAATGATCGAATGGCATTTATTATTAGCATGAGCTTTATTACACTTGGAACATTTAATGCTGTTGGTTGGTCCAGTTGTTACTCACTGATCTCTCATTTAAATCTCCAATATTTTTATTAATTTATTCTTAAGAATCATTTGATATTTTTATTACTTTATTCTTAAGAATCATTTGATCTATTTTTTATTTTTTCTTTTTGCATATTCTTTGTTGACTTTTCTTTCGGTTATTAATAGTTTATTCACCATATCTGTATAAGTAGTTAATTCATATAGTACCACTTATTTTTAATTTCTATCTTTAGTTTTATTTCAAATTTATGCACTTGATCATACTCATCTTCGACCAATCTTAGAATAAATTTGATAAGCTCTATAAATTTAGTTTATATTCTCTAACTATCATATTCCTTTATTTAATAAATAAATTTTATTCTTTCTGAGTCTTTACACTTCAAGAAAAATATTGATCACAAAATATCTTTGGAAATCTCTCCCAAGTAAGTTATTCCTCGTCTTGTTTATATTTGTATTCCAATCCTGCCACCAATTAAAAATCTCATCTTACAATATGTATGATGCATGTAAGATTTTTTCATCATCATGGCATCTCTTACTGGTAAATCCTTTTTTCATCTCCATGAGCCAATTCTCAACTTCCACAGATTTCATAGTCTCCTTGAAAGCTAATGGAGACAAATTCTTAAATTCTATAATATCATTTTGTTGCTTTTGTACTCTGTACATCCTTATGGTTACTGTGTTTGTTGTTGTACCTGTTATTGCAATAATTATTCTGCAACTACTATTGTGATTGCATCAAGCCAACTAATGTGGGCATTAGTTAGGCCATATTTGATTCTTATTGCTTAGTTTGAGTATTTTTGATAAGATCAATGACTCCCTCTTGCTGAGGGGTGCGACAAACTTGTCGAGTGTCGCCATACTGTTAGTTTGATGCTTCCCTAGCAGCACCTCGAGCGGTCCTTTTTGTCCGACGTGAAGCCATCTTAATTTTGTACGAACAACGAGCTTCCTAATTTTTTTTTAATCGAATATCCAAATCATATTGTCATCAAACTTAATTATAATTATTTTAAGAATTAAAGAATCCTAGATTTCAAAATTCTCCATATGGTAGAGCCGGATATTCCAATCGATTTTAATCAAAAACTTCTAATTGATCAACTACAAATTAAGAATCATGCTAATTTGAAATTGATTGTGGAACCTAGTGGTGCCTGATCGGGGTGGGTGGAGGATAGGCATACCTCTACTAGCCATGGATCAGAATTCCTCTTCACTAAGGTCGGTTAAAATTATTAAAAAAAATATCTTTTTGAAGATTCAGAGAACCTTCAAAGAGATAGACAATCTAGAGAGAGAAAATAGAGAAAAAATTAGGAAAAAAAGAGAGAAAATGGAGAGAAAGGGAAGAGAGAGAATCTCTCTTTTCTTCTTTTTTTTCTTTTTTTTTCTTTTTTTCTCTTTCTTCCTCATTTTCTAGGCAAAACAGGGACCTGTGGTTGCCCTTAAATCCAAACCACAGTAGCCTCCACCGATGGTGGTGGCTACTATTGATGATGTTGGCTATGGTGGCGTAGCTGGAGATGATCAAACCAGTGATCTGGGGCAACAATCGGAGCTGAAAAATCCTTAAAACCTTACAAAAAAAGGAGAATTAGATTTCTAAGAAAATCCAACGTTTGCTAATCGGAATTAAGGGCTCTGAGGGTTAAGGAAGATGGCAATACAATTAAACTCATAAATTAGAATCCTTACCTCCTTTGTGGTGGTGCTCCGGCCATGATTTTCGATGGAAACCTCGTAAAGCTTGGTGAACTCCGACAATATATTTCAACTTGGGGCATCGATCCATGATGGGCAAGATGGGAAGACTCTCTTCTATTTAAATAGAGCTGGAGGGAAGAGTTTGACTCCCTCTCGACATTGATTTTCGACTTCAATTAGGAGTCCATCAAAGAAGAAGACTATCGGGAGTCTTCCTCCATTTTTTTTCATGATTTAAACTTCATACAGAGTTCTTTTTGGGCCCAATTTCTAGTGGCTGGGTTGGTCAAGTGGACTAAGCCCAATTCATTGATAAGCCTAGATAAGTTGGGGTATTACAATGGTTGGGTAGACAAATACATCACGAATTTCTTTTGGAATCGGCTTCTCTACGGTGCATAGGATGTACCATAGTGTGCGGTGTAGGAAATTTAATCTGAATACGAAAATAAGTATACCTCCAGCCATTATTGTTCCAGTCCAAAATAAATCAAAGATCAAGAACGTTGCAAGAATACTAGAAGACTAATCTTGTAGATGAATCTGTCAGATAGATCTGTCTCACTTCTATCATACAAAAGAAACCTACATACAAAAGAAAGCTACAAAAGAGTTCTTCCAATCTATGCTTGAGGATCTCGATGCCTATTATTTGATGGAGAGTCCCAGGTTATATTTATAGGCTAAACCAGAGATTCTTTTAGATTAACACAACTTTCTTTCAATCAAAAATCATAACCGTAGTGGAGTCTTTATTTGACCAGAGTCCATCTTATCTTAAAAGAATTTTAATTATTCATTATCACCATAAGTATCTTAAATTATTTTAAAGTTTTTAATATTATGATGCATACAACATTCTCCCGTTTGGCCCATGTGTTACAATTAAGATATCATATAGGTGATAAACAAAACTATAACATGGCCATAAACTAACTCAGGTCAAAAATCCTACTTAAATAAGAAATTTTAATACACGAATCATGACAGTTGTATCCCATAAATTGAATACTCCCTTTCATATATCGTGATGCACGAAACTTTTTTTTAAGCACTTTATATTTTTTTTTATGAATAACTTCCTATAAGTTATTCAGGATCCAACTTTATGACATGAACTTTATGCGTACAAAACAAAATCATGTCTTTATTCTAAGAATGTCATAAATATTTATACAAGAAGCAAATCAAATAAAAATTAAACTAATGATTCTCATATGATCCACATGATCTTTAAACTGTTCGACTGATAATCCTTTAGTCATGGGATCTGCAATCATTAATTCAGTATTGATATGTCGGATATTCACTTTATGATATGATCTTTAATAGCAAGATATTTTATATTGATGTACTTGCTGTAACTTCTACTTTTATCATTCTTAAAAAAGAAAACTACAGTGGAGTTATCACAATAAATCTTTGTTGGCCTTGCAATAGAATCGATAACTCTCAAATCAAGATTGAGATTCCTTATCTATATTGTCTGTGAAGTAGCTTCATAGCATGCAATAAACACTACCTCAATGATAGATGAAGTAATTATGGATTGTTTATTACTTCTTCAAGATACAGCATCAAAAAAACATCATGAAGTAGACTTTCTTGTATCCATATATCCACCGAAATCTGAGTCCACATAACCAACCACTTCCAAATGATCAGTATATCTGTAAGTAAGCATATAATGCTCAATTCTTTATAGATATTGCATATTTTTTTTTGTCAGCTTTCCAATGATCAAGACCAGGATTGCTTTGATATCTACCCAAAATTCTTAATGCATTTGTAATATCAGATCATGTACAAACCTACAATACATCAAACTTCTCATTGCAAATGCATATGGGATGTTCTTCATTTGCTATTTTTCCAATTTATTTTGTGGACACTGATTCTGATACAGACGGGAGGTCAGGACACCATGATAAAGAAGAAGGCCTGCAGCCTTCTTTTTCTTTAAAAAATTCTTATTATTATTACAAAATAATCAAGTTTTAAAAAAATTCAAGAATAAAAAATTAATTATACATCCTGTACAAGATCCAAAAATGGATCCAGACCAACATCATCTCGGCTTTAGGACTCACCATCAGTCCATCCTACGAATGTGGGAAGAATAAAATCCTTTTTTCTTCATTTTATTTAGAATAATAATCATATAATCTTCAATATGCTAAAAAATAAAGAGAAACATGGCAACTAAAATTTTACGTTTAGCAATAAGATCAATGGACTGAACAAAACAGCATATAGGGGGGCTCTGATACCATTGAATGTAGAAAATTTAATCTGAATGTGGAAATAAACATGCCTCTAGTCATTGTTGTTCAAGCCCAAAATGAATCAACGATCAAGAATACTGTGAGAATACTGGAAGACTAATATTGTAGACGAATTTATCAGATGGATCTGCCTCGCTTCTATCCTGCAAAAGAAACTACAAAAGAATTCTTCCAATTTATGCCTGAAGATCTCAATGCCCGTTACTTAATGGAGAATCATAAGTTATATTTATAGGTTAGACTAGAGACCCTTTTAAATTAACACAATTTCTTTCTATCAAAGAATTATAATCGTAGTGGAGTCCTTATTTTGACCACAGTTTATTTATCTCAATTTTTTTTAATTATTTATTATCATCTTAATTATCTTAAATTATCTTTAACGATTAGGTCACATATACACTATATCAAGTCCTTAATATTGGAACGAGTGCAATATGTGGTGCATCATGCTAGCCATCTATTGCATGATGGATATGCAGCAAACAATGTGTGCTGCGTGTATATACGGCCTGCGCCCGTGAGTGCATCGTTTGCTGGTTGTCCATCCTGTGATGAACAGCTAGCATGATGCACCACATATTGCGGTGTACCACAAAGGATCCATGGTCATTTCTTTATTTCTAACTTTTTTTTCTATGGTTATAAGATGTCCAAGTCAAATATAACAATAGCCAAAGTTGTTCACTTTATCTGATGGAGACAATGAATTACTTTATTCTCACCCCTTCTTAACCTTCCCATCATCGTTAGCACTTCCAACATGTAGTTATTAATTGGGCAGCTTATACAGACAAATGCCACTCCATCTATTGTGAAGAATTGTTAGACCTTGCAGTTATGTTTTAAGATGTATTATTTATCATAATTATGGAACCTGGGATTTTGGATGTTGTGATGGAATATATAGATCACCGAGAAAATCCCCAAGCCATGCAAAGATCACCAAGAAAAGGGTTTGTCTTGTAGCCATCTTTCTTGGCGTGGACGGCACTGCGTAGGTCCAGTAAATAAGGTGGGAGCCAGTGGTGATGGTAATATGAGCCGGAGCATTGCCTTTTTTATCTTTTTGATTGACCAATCACAACCATAAACTCCCATCTGAGACTAAACAATGATAGGGTGGCACGCATCAATTGTGCTACATTGCCATCGTCGGTCTTCAAGTAGAAGGATGAGAAGCACTCTCATGCATGCACTCTACGTGCCCAATGCTGGTATGTTTTAACAGAACTCTTAAACAACCAAACACTATGATTTTACCAATTTAGCTCAGATGGGGGCTATAGAAATATCCTGGCAAACCTCATAGGTTTGATCCATCTTAGAGTAACAAATCTAACTACAAACTGATGCTTATTTTGCCGGTCATACTCTTTGTCTAGCAACTAGAGGCTCTAGACTTCTAAATTGGGCATTGTAGATGTTGTCCCCCCCTCAATTATATCCTACATGGCATACACTATATGGCGTGTATGCCACCATCAAATGAGGTATTGAGATGGTGTTTGATGAATAGGGTCTATAGGAATGACCAGCTATGATTAGTCGCAAGCATGTCCATGTGGTGTACGTCATGTAGAATATAATTTCTCATCTCTCCTCTCTCTCAAGAGTCCTTTTTTGTGGGGTAAAAATTTATCTAAGAATATATATTTTCTGATTAAATATTTTTTAGACAATATTTAGATAGAAAATAATTTATTCATATTTTTTATATGTGAGAAAGTAGCTTCGAAATTTATTACCCATGTTCTTTAATATCACTATTTTTTAGATAAGTTGCTAAAATTTATCAATATTTTTATAATATCATTTATATTTTTTAGGTTAAAAAAGTGGATGACTAAGTTATTTGATATTGAATAAGGTAAACTAAGAAAACTATCCATTTGAGTTAAAACTTACAAGTAGATATTTGTTTGAGTTTCAAGTAAAAGTAGCTATTCATTTGAAATATAACTTAAAAATAACTACCTAAATAGATGTGAAATAATCTAATTATCCTGGTAGTTATAAAGTAACACTGTACTATTATAAAGTAATACTATACTATTATAAAATTATACTGCACTATTATAAAGCAACACTATATTATTATAAAATAATATTATAATAAAAAATACTATATTATGATAATGTAATACTACCTTATTGTAAAGAAATACTATACTAGTATAATACAATAAAGCAACACTGCATTATTATAAAAAATACTACACTAATATAATATAATATAATATTATTTATTATAAAAAAAACTATACTAATATAATATAATAAAATAATATTTTATTATTATAAAATAATACTATACTAATATAATATAATACTATCTTACTGTAAAGGAATACTACACTATAATAATATAATACTGTAGTATTTTAAAGGATATAAGGATATAAGAATCATGTCAGCCAAAATGGGTAGTTGTTTTAACTTATGTTTCAAATGAATAGCCATTTTTATTTGAAACTCAAATAGACAACTATTTTTAAGTTGAAAGTATAGCTAGAGATTTATCTCTAGTTTTCTATATTGAAAATAATAAAAGTATTGAAATAATGATGGAGTATTTTAGAATAAAACTAGTTGAAAATCCGCACGTTGCACGAGATCAGATGTATAAAAATAATTTTTTTTTAGATCTAATCAGTTTGAAAAAAAATTATATCTAAATAATAAAATAATATTCATTCAAATTTTTAAGATCATTTCATATTCTCAACTACCTATATAAATAGGTTTTAATTATAAAAATATAATAATATCATACATTAATAATATAATTTAATATGAAGAGGTGTTCTTTTCAGGTGGCACAATAAAACTCATTTGAGAAGCTGAATTGACAATACTCCAATACTTCTTCACAGAGTATTGTTTTATTATATATATATATATATAGATGATTAAATATCTATTTTACTGACTAATACAAAAATGATTTAGCTATCTTCTAGGTGAATAAGATTTTTCTCTTATTTTATGAGCAAAAACTACCGATAAAAAGTAACTTATTTATTTTGAAAAGTATAAGAATATGGATAGGATTGTTTATAATTCGATTTCAGATCGAAAATCGATTCGAACCGAACCAAAAAATCGAATCGAATATAGTTCTGTTCGATTTTTGATTTTTATTTTTAAGAATTTTGGTTTACGGCTCGATTTGGTCAATAATCGAAAAATTCAAAAATCAAATCGAAAATCGAAATCACAATTTAAATTTATATTATTTAGTATGTTAAGAACTTATTGGTTATATGGATGGATGATTAGATATTTAGATTTGATCTATTATTATAATTGGCTATGATGCTTGATTGCTTGTTTGTATTATAGATGATGTGATTTTTGATATGTTACATTTTGTTTATTATCGATTTACTATTTATCAATTATCAATGTATCATTACTTATCAATTATTGATATTTAATATAAAAATTATCAATCAACAAATTCAACAGACCCTAAATTTAATTAAATATAATATAACAAACTAACAATGAATCCACAATAATTATTTGAATATATTGTATCAAAAATAGATAATTGAAAAAAAAATATAAAAACATCGAATAACCGAATCCAATCGAAATTTCGGTTCGGTTCCTCTCTTATTCGATTTGATTTTTGATTTTTATTTTTTTATTATTTAATTTTCGGATCAAAAGATTCGAATCGGATCTCTGAATATGAATAAATTGGTCAATAAGAAAGTTAACAACTTTCCCGTGAGAAAAGAACGGGCTCCAAAGGATAAGCATTCTAACCGGCTCCGGTGTTACCCGAGTCCAACCCAAACTATCGTTCGGGTTCGCTTAGGTCCAGCGTTGTTAGCGACCAGCCTCCCAACCCGGCCATTTTAATTGCGAGCGGCCCATCTAAACCAACAAAGTTGCAAATCCTTAAGGCGTTGCAACCCTAGCGTCACAGAAGGCGATGCAACAGGTTGGCTAGGGTTTAAAGAGTTTTTAGGGTTAGGGTTTCACTTCTCTATAAAGCCGCCTCATCTTAAACTGCTCTCTCCTCTGCCGCAGAGCGAGAGCAAAGAGAAAAGGGAAGCGGAGACCAGTCCTTCCCCCGATCCTTCTGCAGCCATGGTAGAATCCTTTCAATCTCTCTCTCTTTTGCTTCTTTTGATGCCCTAATCCTTTGTTATGTTGATGTTTCTCTTGTAATCAGGTGAAGTATTCGAAAGAACCCGACAACCCTACCAAGTGTAATCTTTCTCGATCTCTTTAGCCCCATCTTTATCCCGATTTGGTGCATGCGTAAATTTAGTTTGGTTTGTTCACCTGATGTCCTCCGATCTGGTCTTCTCATTACTCCGAATGCTGTTTTTTTTTTTTTTTGTGTTTAGCTTTGCGACATTCTTTTGACAAAAGCTTGTTGACTTACACATGTCTTGATTATTTTGATAAACCTGGCTTATTGAAGTTCTATTTTTGAACATTTTGATTAGTTATTCTTCTTTACGTCAATTTGTTTTCATCTCTTTGTTCTGAACATCTGATGCTTTGGATGAGATGGTATTGTGATTATTCGCTGTTTGATCTCTAACTTGTGGCTCTTTTTTCTCAGCCGCCAAGGCGATGGCCGGGACTTGAGGGTTCACTTCAAGGTGCGTTGCGGTTTATAACTTTCTAGTTTTAAGTGCTTGGATGTTTATACTCACTGCAGTTCAATGTCTTGGTTGATTTCAATATGTTACTATTGATGGTCTGGTTCATGTACACCTGTTTGTCTGTAGGATTGCTGGAACTTTACTGCCTTTTCTATTAGTTTGCTTATTTATTCTTTGAACAATTCACAGATTTTGAGTCAAATTTGGCCAGGTTAGTAGATATCTTGAGAAGACGTGATTTTGCACTTGATTGCATCGAATAATGTTCTCTTTGTGGTTCTTCCTTTCCGTTCTATTTTTTGGAGTTGCCGAGGTCATGGGCTGCATCAAAGAGCATGTTGCCCTTGTTTATCCGTGTTTTTGGTTCATTTTGTCTTCGTGTCTTTCTTTATTTGTGGGTCTGTGTCTGTTGCAGTTCGCCTGACCAAATTTTGTGATAGATCACGCACCTTTCTTAGGAACATGGAATCAAGAAAAGAATTTCATGTCAACTTTTTGACCTTTTGATACCCAAGAATACCATGTTAAATATTCCCTTGTGTAACGGTACCTTGATTTTATTGTAACATTCATTGATGAAAATGTTGTGCTGAGATGCTAACTGTTTCCAACTTGATATGTATGAATGCACCACCAATAATATGTTTGTCTGATTTTGTGATGCATTTTGTTACCCTTAGATGAGCAGAAACTGATGCACAGTAAGCTAGGCTCAAGGTTGTCAAATTGGGATTCGACTCGTGAATCGCCCATGCCTTAACTCGAATCGCGACTCGAATCGTGACTCGAATCGTAAGATTCAGTAACAAAAGCACAATCAAAATGTATACCAATCTATTAATCAATGAACACTCAAAAGTATAGGTAAGTTTAAAATACTAAGTCCAAAATATAAATTAAAAGTAAACATGAAGTATTACTAATTCACTATTCACTCAAAAATTAAATAGAATCTTTAGTCATCATAATCATTCCCAAGGCTAATGTCGTCATTGCCACCGCCGCCACTGTCGCCGCCGTCTCGTCATCATCATCATCTTCAAGCATAATCAATTAATCATCTCTTGATTCTCTTCTTCTTCCTTTTTTCCTCATTACCTTCATCTTCTTCTATCACTTCAATATCTTCCTCAACAACCTTTTCTTCCCTTCATCTTTACTATCAACATTTAAGTTTCTTGGTCCCACAAGAATATTTTAAGAACCAACAAAGCCAAATAAGAAAATAATGCAATTGTTTAAAAATTAAGAACTAAAAAAAGAATTAGAAAATAATTTGCATACCTCTCTTCTTTTTCTGTTATTAGGTCCCTCATCAACATTAAAACATTCATTTACATCCAACCAACACACATTATCCGATAAGCATGGCTCTTCTTGTTCAGTTATCCACTCATCATCCGATTCCATATCTGATAAGTATATTGGATCATATGTCTCCCCTTTTCTTATCTTTTTTTGTCTCATCTCAAGTTGAATATTATACTTGACAAACACCAAGGCATTTAACATTTGTTGCTCCAAACGGTTTCTTTTTTGAAATGAATATGTTCAAATGTGCTTCAATTTTTTCACATTCGGTGGCACTACAAGTAAGACTTAGTACTCGAATTGCTAGTCTTTGAAGTTCTTTGCACTATTCTCCAAAACTCTCCCACCATAGAGCTAGACAAATAAATAAGATAAATAATTTAAATTAGACAAGTAAAAATGAATTCATAAAATTATAATTATAATTATCTGGTTGTTTTTATTTCTTGTTGATACCTCCATGTCCATTCCAAATAAACATTCGGCCTTCTTAAATTTTTCAAGTTGTGAATCAATAATGACTCTTGTCTCAACATCTGGATACATCTTCTCAATTGTCTTGATTTTTATTTCAGCATCGATATTAAAATTAGGATCATATTGAAACCTAAAGGTCAAGAATCAAAAATAATTTAAATTTAAAGTAATAAATTTATTAATAGAATAATATAAATTAAAAAAAGTGTAACTTACTTGGGATTAAGATAATATGCTGTCGCATGGAGTGGTCTATGGAGTTGCAAATCCCAATGAGTGTCAATTATCTCCCAAATCGGATCATATCTCTTTTTAATATTGTTGAAATTTTTGTCAATTTGTTCCTTTGCTTTATCCATTGCTTTATAAATATAATCCATAGCCGGTTTTGCATCTCCATCAACAAGTCTCAATACTTTTACCAAAGGAAGGACACACTTCAAACAATATTTTGTAGCTTTTCAAAATCTGTTATCACTCAATACAATTTTTTGAACTTTTCCAGCCTCAAATTTGCATGCATGAGTGCTCTTTGTCCATTCCTCTGAAGCAAACATAGCCCTTAAAGCAATCTTCCTATCTAGTATGCTTCTCAAAGTGAGATAGGATGTTGTAAATCTAGTAACTGTCAGTCTTGTTAATTTCTTGTTTTAGAATATTTTTAAACAGACTAAGAACCCAAGTATGGTGGTAAATATAAACTATAATTTGCCTTGCCTTGTCAAGTGTATTAAAAAAATTGAAATGTTTCTAATGTCACTAAGTATTAAATCTAAACAATGGGCTGCACATGGAGATCAAAAAGATGCTTTTCTTTCTTCTAAGAGTCTATCCGTGCCAACATAAGCAGAGGCACTATCTGTCACCACTTGAACTACATTTTTCTCTCTAATCTCTTCTACTAAGCTGTCAAGCAATTCAAACAACTTATTCGAATCCTTACTAACATCAGAGGTATCCAATGATTTGAGGAATATCGTCCCACTTTGGACTATTCACAAAAAATTAGTAATAGACTGACTTTTTCCATCAGTCCGACCATTGGACATGATTGAACATCCTGTTTTTTTCACTCATTTTTATATTTTATCAAACATTCATTAACACTTTCTACCTCTTTCTTCAAGAAAGTAACTCTAGCTTCGTGATAAGAAGGGAGTTTCAATCCTTTCCCATACTCCCCAACAGATTTCATCATTTGAGCAAATAAAGGGCTTTTGACCAAATTGAATGCCAATGCATGTCCATATAGAATCTACAAATATCTCTAACCACTGGTTCTCTTTGTTTTACCATTTCATTCATTGTCCGTTGTTTACATATATTTTTTCTTCCTTTCATCATAAATGAATCCATGGTTTCCTTCCTTATTTTTGCATTTGGCTCATCTACTTCAAAGCACTCAACATCATCACCAAATTTTTCTCTATTTCTTCTCCCCAACAAATTTTCAAAAGAATTCTGAATTTTTTCAGGAACTTGAGTACAAGGAGAAACATTGTTATGTGTACCCGCAAGATGATTTTTCATTCTATTCACTCCTCCCAAAAACTCTTGTTACAATAATTGCATACAAGATGTAATCAATTTCCATCGCCCCCTTTGTCATCATCAAATTTTTTACAATGATTCCAAGTGGGATCTACAACTTTAGATTTTTTTTCTAGGTGCCATTGCTCAATAAAATAATAATACACAATTCCACTGTAAAGTATGTCAGTCAATCCCTATTAAAAAAATAAAAATTAGTGAAAAAAACTAGCTAAAAAAGACTTAATCTT
>KE504722.1:219337-233242 GCA_000441515.1 Elaeis oleifera
ATCCAAGTTTTAGAACCCCCAAACTCAAATTCAATGTACAATAGCAAAAAAGAGTACAAAATTTCAGCACAAACTGCTCCTTACATAAGCACAATAAAAATAATAAAATATAATACTCAAGGAGTAGAAGTCTTTGCTGAATATCGTCAAATGATTGAAACACTTGAATGCTACTGGAGAGTGGTTGGTGAGCTGATTGAATACTTTTTTCTCCTCTTTCTAGGATTTTCTTTCTCTTTCATGGATTTGAGCTTGAATGCTTCTTTCTTGTTTGATTTCTCATCTCTAGAGAGTATTTATAGTCTTTATTTTATCTTGAGAGTGTCTTAGTGTCGGTTAAGACCGTTGGAGTGTGTTTAATGCGCATTAAATGCATAAAAATAGACTGAAAACTAATCATTACGAGTGTTCACCCAGAATGGGTCGACCCATGGGATGCTTCACTGAGAATGGGTAGACCCATGAGTTGCCTCATTTGGCCAACAAAATTCAGGCTCTTTGTTTTGGTCTCAGGGTCTCAGGGGTCGATCCATGGGTCATCCCACTACGTGCCACAAGCCAAAACAGGTGTGTGCCAGCTACCCAATAAAATGGGATGACCCAATTGGGTCGCTCCATTTTATTTCAACCTAATTTTCATATATTTAAGGTCCGAAACTTATCAGAACACTACCAAATACTCTTAAATAGATTTGAAAGAATTTGACACTTCTAAAAATGCTTTAAAAATATCTCCAACTTACAGAATCTTCAACTTTGGTATCCTTGAAGGAGTTTTTCCAACTCAATATTTTTGGACTATCTGAAACAACACCAAGGTATCTTTCAAGGATAAGAAACTCATTAGCAGTCTCCTCAAATAATTTGTGATCATCAAAATCAATTCTTAAGGCAACAATCTCTCCCTTTTTGATGATGACAAAATATTTGAGTGTTCACAAAGAGAGATCCATAAAGCTCAAAAGGTTAAGTTTTTAAAGCACTTGAAAGTTAAGAGAACATGCCAAAAGTTGAACATAAGTTATAGAGAATCATGAGTTCCATATTATCAGCAAGTTATAATGTTTTAAACCATACATTCTCATTTTTGCTGAAAATTACTTATGAAATATCAAAGTTTTGCCACAAATTATTTCTAACAGAAAAATTTTCTCCTTTCTTATATGAAAAGATGAAAGTAACCATTTTAACCATTTTGAAAAAATTCTCCCCTTTCTTATATAAAAGTAGCCATATTGAAAAATTGTAAAAACTCCTTCTTTCTCTTTTCTTTATTTTTGGTATCAGAGCAAAAATGGACTACCTTCTCCCCCTTTTTGACATCATCAAAAATGGACTAGAGAGTTTATAAACAATAAAATTTTTAATGAGTGAGAGAAGTAGGTTATGAGCCACGGTCCTAAAGTAAGTATCAAAGTAACTTTTAATTAATAGAAATTCATTCATAAATGTCCAAGAAGTCATAATCATAAGTTAACAATAAAAGATGATAATAGATAACCTCATTTAAATATAACAAAATAAGAGGTTACAAAAGTCAAGTACATGATCAAGTCATCCATACATCACCATACATATCTATAATTATAAGGTTCTCATACACTCAACAATTGAGTAGTATGAGACCTAAAGCAGCTAGTACAAAATAGCAAAGACATGATCAGGGAGACTAGGCATCAGGCTCATGATCAGAAAAACAAATGAGGGAATGACTCCTAAGTAGAATCACGACCACGTCTGCCTCGGCTTCGACTGGATGATCTGGTCTGAGTAGAAGAGGTCGGGGACGGAACGTAATAGGCTGAACAAGGATAGGCTTAGTGGATATAGAGGGTCTAGATTGGAGCTGAGTCCTAATGACATCTAGCTGAGATAATACAGCTTTTACTGAAACTCTGAGCCCCTTAAGATCAGATGAAACATAATCCCTCGAGTTTGTAATATCAGCCCAGATCATCTCAAGTGTCGATCTGAGCAGGCCATGAAGTCTCTCTACCTCCTGAGCAAGATCAGCTAACTGAGATGACGAACTACTCGAAGTGCCCGCTCCAGCTGATAGTGAAGTCAAGACCAGTCTGATCTTCCTCTCTATATTGAAAAGTCTGTCACTGAATCTGAGCATAGAGCCCTCCACACTCTCCAATCTGGAGCTCAGATCAATCAATAACTGTACCAAAGAGGAGATATGTGGCACAACTGAGAGATCTGATGAGGAAGCAGAGAATGAGCTCGATTGAGGAGGGTGATACTGCTGCTACTGCATCTGCTGAAGAATCTACTGCTGAAACTGTCGAAACTGTTGAAGGATCTGCTCCTACAACTGTTGCTGCTGGATGGAAAGAATTTCTGTAACCCACTTAGCTAGCAGTCCCATCTCGTCCTCCCTCAATCTAAGTGATGATGGCACAGCACGACTCAGAGATGGCTGTGCACTAACTGAAGGATCTACCTCAGGCTCCAACTCAAAATGAATATCAGGGCTCGACATGGGCTCTGATGGTGATAAGGGACCCTCCCCCTCAGCACGCTCCTCCTCCTCCACTGCAGCACCACGATCTTTGGTCCAACGACCATCCACTCTAGTGAAACCGATACATCGAAGGGAGTGGTTATTGTAGGTGTCAGTGTTCAGCAATCTGCATATAGTCTTTTCCTCAAAACTCACACTAGACTGCCTAAAAATAACTGTCAGGGCCATTTCATAAGGTAAGAGAGCCTTGGATCTATTCAAGGCCTCCCTCATGATATCAATCATCAGGAATGAGAGATTCAGTGGAGACTCAGAAACTACATGATGTATCAGACAGATATTCCGACCAGTCATCAGGTCATATCTTCTCCTTTTAGGGAAGAAGATCTTAGAAATCATGTGGTGGAGTAGTCTCATCTCCACACTTAAGTTCTTAGCCTTAATTTTCATGAACCCCTCAACATCATCTCTCCCTAGAATGTTCATGAGCCCATCCTCTTTCCTAGGAAGCTCATCAAGATAACTTCCTTCATAGGGCATTTGAAGTAGTCTACCCAATCTAGGAGCATTTAAGATAATTTCAACACCCTTTACAACTAATCTTAGAATTTCATCAGTAAATACTAGGTTTGAATAAAATTCCTTAACCAAGTCTATGTACACTGGCTCAAACAGGCTACAAAAGAATCTCCACCCTTGTTTAATTATCTTTTCACCAATTGAAAACCATCTCTTCTCAAGAACTAAAAATCTATATTCCTCCCTAAGGCAACCTTTTTTGCAGAGAGAGGGATCTTACTTGGAGTCCTGGGAGGAGAGGCTTGAGCAAAAATTTGAGCCATCTTCTTCCTTCTTTCTTCAGCTTCCAATGGCCTCACAGACTTCCTTCTTTGGGGCAGCCGCATCTTAGGAGCCATTGTTCCAATGAGGGCTAGAGAGCCGGTCAAGAGAGTAGCGAAGGGTGAAAGATTGATGGGAATAAAGAGGAGCAAGGGATTTTGAGGTGTTTGAGATGAGGGTTTTAAGGTTGGTAGAGAGCAAGAAAGAGAGGATTTCGATCAAAGGTAGGTCCAGAGGAAGTATCTACCCAAAATTTTAAGGTAGAAACGAGAGATTTTTGGGCGGATAAAGGGTTAGATTTAGGAGAATGTGGCCGGCGGAGAGCTTGGAATAGGGTTTGGTTTGGGATGAGAAAAGGAGGAAGAGGAATAGCGAATGAGTCGGCCCTTTGGGATTTTAATGAAAACATTTCATGGATCGACCCACTTAAACCTGTTTACCCGATAAATTGGGACATCTCGTGGGTTGTCCCATCGAGGGTAGGTTCAGATGATGAGAAAAAAAATTCAAAAATGAGAAAAAAATTGAAGAAAAATTTTTTTGGAGAGGCTTGAGTCAACTTGAGATGGTCAAGTAAAGCTTAGATAAATTTTGGTATGATTTTTGATGAAAAATTTTCACGAAAAAAAATTCGAGATCATATCTGAATAACTCTGAAGATTTTTAATTGGCATGAAACAGACCTCAAATAAAAGCAGATGCCTTCTAAATTTAAGATGATGAAGTAAAGAATTTTGAAAAGATTTTGAAAGAAGAACCATGATGAGAGGTCAAGCAAAAAGATCTAAGATGTCGAATTTCCTCCTAATTGCACAAAATCTATCTTCATTTAAAGCTTTAGTGAATATGTCAACTAATTGTTTCTCAGTATTTGTATATTCTAGCATTACATCGTTATTTTGAACATGTTCCCTTATAAAATGATATCTAATTTCAATGTGTTTTGACCTAGAGTGTTGGATTGGATTCTTAGTCAAATTAATGACACTAGTATTATCATATCTTATGGAAATATCTTTAAGTTCAATCTCAAAATCTATGAGCTATTGCTTAATCCACAAGATTTGAGTACAGCAACTTCCGACTGTAATGTACTCGGCCTTGATCGTAGATAATGCCACTGAATTTTACTTCTTGCTAAATCAAGAGATTAAGTTGACTCTTAAAAATTGGCAAGTTTCACTAGTATTTTTTCAATCTAATCTACATCTAGCAAAATCAGCATCTGAGTAATCTATTAAATCAATAGAAGATTGCTTAGAAATTAAAGTCCTAAGTTTTGTGTTCCTTTTAGATATTTAAATATTCTTTTAACAGCATTCAAGTGAGATTTCTTAGGGTTTGACTGAAATCTAGCACACATACATACGCTGAACATTATATCAGATCTACTGACAGTAAGATATAACAAAGAACCTATCATGCCTCTATAAAGCTTTGAATCAACAAACTTACCATGATCATCCTTATCTAATTTACAAAAAGGGGTCATAGGAGTACTTACACTTTTGAAGCTCTCCATCTCAAATTTCTTTAATAGTTCTCTTGTGTACTTACTTTGGATGATGGAGATCTCTTTCTTCATTTGCTTGATTTGAAGTCCAAGAAAGAAAGTGAGTTCTCCCATCATGCTCATCTCGAACTTCTCTTGCATAAGCTTGGCAAATTCTTGACACAAAGCTTCATTAGTAGACCTAAATATAATGTCATCAACATATATTGTATAACTAGTATCTTTTCATCTTTTTTTTATAAAAAAGTTATATCTACATTTTTCTTGAAAAATTATTTTTTAATAAAAACTTAATCTTTCATACCAAGCCCTAGGAGCTTGTTTCAAACCATACAAGACTTTGTTTAATTTGAAGACATGATCTGGATATTTATGATTTTTAAAGCCTGGAGGTTGCTCTACATATACCTCTTCAGCAATACAACCATTTAGAAAGATACTTTTAACATCTATTTAAATAATTAAATTTATGAAATATACATAAGTTAGCAGCATTCTTATAGCTTCTAATCTAGCAATAGATACAAATATTTCATCAAATTAATTTTTTTCTATTGGTTATATCCTTTAGCAACTAATCTTGCTTTATTTTTGATTACATTGCCATCTTCATCTAATTTATTCCTATATACCTATTTATTTCGATTATTGAATAATTTTTAGGTCTAGCAACAAGAGTCTATACATTATTTTTTTCAAACTGGTTTAACTCTTCTTGCATAGCATTTATCCAGTTATAGTCCTGTTCAGCTTCTTCTATTGTTTTAGGTTTTAAGTGAGAAACAAAAGCTACATAATTACATACATCTCTAAGATAGGATCGAGTTCTTATCCCTTGTGTCGGATCATCAATGATTAATTTTTTGGGGTGATTATGGATATACCTTCATTTCTTTGAAAGATTACTTGTACCTTGAGGTTGATCTTGAACATTTTGATCATTGATGCTCTCATCCTCATATTTTCTTCCAGCTGGTCTTTATTTTGCTCATTTGAATCATTGATAGTGAGCTCTTTCATTCCTTCTTCTATGATACCTGCATCATCAGCATCCTCTCTCTTTCTTGATGGAAGATCATTAGTTTCATCAAAAACTATATAGATTGACTCTTCCACTACAAGAGTTCTTTTATTGAAAACTCTAAAAGCTTTGCTAGAAGTGAAATAGTTAAGAAAATAGCTTCATCAGATTTAGCATCAAATTTACCTAAGCTATCTTTACCATTATTAAATAAACAACGACAACCAAAATATAAAATATCCTATGTTAGGTTTCTACCTTTTCATAATTCATAAGGTGTTTCTTTAAAATTGATCTTATTAAAGCACGGTTTAAGATGTAACATGCTGTGTTGATTGCTTCTGTCCAAAAATATTTTGAGAGCTTACTCTCACATAGTATGGTACGGGCCATTTCTTCAAGAGTTCTATTTTTCTTTCTACCACTCCATTTTGTTGGGGTGTTCTAGATGCTAAAAAATTATGATCTATGCCTTTTCATCATAAATTTTTAAATTTTATTTCAAATTCAATACCATGGTCACTACGAATTGAAATAATTAGTAAACCTTTTTATTTGAAACTTTTTGATAAAACTTAGAGAATGCTGAAAATACTTCATCTTTAGATGCTAAAAACAAGAACCAAGTAAAACATGAAAAATCATCAATAATTATAAAATTATATCTTTACTTCCTAGACTAGTTGTCCTTATAGGAACAAACAAATCCATATATAAAAGTTCTAAAGGTTTAGAAGTTGAAATAATATTCTTAGATTTAAAAGAAACTCTTGTTTGTTTACTTAATTGGCATGCATCACAAATTTTATCTTTGTCAAAACTCATCTTTGGCAAGCCAAAAATCGAATCTTTTTTAATAATTTTAGATAGTGTATGCATACTAATATGTGCAAGCCTATGGTACCAAAGCCAACTAGTCTCATTGATTTTAGTATTCATGGCCATCAGACGTTGTATGTTTTGCAATGAAAGATTATCCAAATCTACCATATAAATATTGCTATGCCTATATCCAATGAACCTAGTGCTATCATCAAAAGGACTAATTACAATACACATGGATGATTCAAAAACTACTTTATAATCTTTATCATATAATTGACTAATACTTAAACGTTATGCTTAAGACCATCTACAAGCAAAATATTTTCAATACAAGTGGAAGGAGTGATACCAATGTTATTTATATCGATGATCTTTCTTTGTCATTATCTCCAAAGGTGACCATCTCTGTATTTTTAGCTTTCAAGTGATGAATTGAGACTCATCACCTGTCATGTGTCTTGAGCATCTGCTATTGAGATACCACTTTCGCTTCATTGTTTGAGATGCAAGACACACCCACACATATGGAATCAAGTTTTAACTTGAGGTACCCAAATTAACTTGGGTCCTTTGGGGTTAGTCACAATGGTTCCTTTTGGAACCCATATTTTTTAATATTTATACCAATATATTTGTTTGACAAGCATGCATAAGCTTGATGTCCTACCATGCCGCATTTAAAATATGTAATATTTGGCAAATTATTCATAGATGCATTTACAAAATATTTTCAAAATTTTATTTCTAAGAGTATTATAGCCAAGTCTTACTTTATCATACACTATCCTTTGATTATCAATAATCATTTGAAGTTTATTTGTGTTTAGGATAAATTTATCAACTACTGGTTTCAATTTGGTTACTTCTTCCTTGAGTTTCTGATTTTCCTTTGATAGAGTTTGATATTTTATTTCTAATTCTTTATTTTGTTGTAGATTTCTTCTTTTCTTTCAACAAAGTTTGATTTTTTAATTTCAGATCTTTATTTTTAGTTTAATTTTTTTAAATCATTTAAAAGTTCATGAAATACTTTTGTAATTTATCATAAGAAATTATTTGAGTTTCAGAAGTTACCTCATTTTATTTGCCATAAGGCATAGATTGGCTTCTTCAGAATATTGCTTTATGGTCAGCTCATGAGTCATAAGAGATCCAAGCAGCTCCTCCAGGGGTAGAATGTTTAAGTCTTTAACTTCTTGAATCGTCGTGATCTTTACCTCCCATGATCTTGGTAGAGACCTAAGAACTTTCTTATAAGGTCACTGTTAGAATAACACTTTTCAAGACTTTTAGACTATTTATGATATCAGTAAAATGAGTAAATATTTATATTATAGACTCATCAGGTTTTATTTTAAATAAGTCATAATTGTGTACAAGCATGATGATTTTTGACTCTTTTACTTGGTTTGTACCCTCATGAGTAACTTCTAATCTATCTCAAAATTTTTTGGCTAAATTACAAGTAAAATATGGTTAAATTTATTTGCATCTAAGGTATAATATAAGACATTCATGACTTTAGTATTGAGCTAAGCTATTTTCTTATCAAATTCATCGCATTTATCTTCCGGCTTAAGAAGGGATACACCATCAATCAACTTAGTGGGTATGTAAGATCCATTTACTATGATACTTTACATATCATAGTCAAGTGCTTGGATAAATATTCTCATCCGAGCTTTTCAATAGATATAGTTGGACCCATTGAAAAGTAGAGATCAGTTTGTGGATTACCCTTCGGCTAAAGATGTGCCAAATTGGATTGCCATAGATCTTTGGCTCCTAATGGTTAAATCAAGTAAGGGCTAGAGCATCGGGCTCTGGTACCACTTGTTGCCCAGATAAGGAGCCTAAGAGGGGGGTGAATCGGATCTTTTAAAATTTTGTGATTAGTGCTCACAAGCAATGTGCTATACTTGTAGAGTGAGATGAATTGATTATCAAAGAAAAAAATCAATCCCAATTAACTAATAAACAAGTATAGAGCATAAAAAAAAATACAAGCATCACAAACATAAAAGATTTATAGTAGTTCAGTGCTAACCTTGCACCTACATTTACTTCCCAAGTCCCAACTTGGAAATTCAATCTACTAAAAAGATTTTCAAATACAACACGTCGGATAACATCGACCTTTGCTATCCAAGTAAGAATACTTATTTTTGGGTACAAATCAACCCACAAACTCTCTAATTTCAAGTTCGGATCAATCTATCCAAGTTTTGAAATCCTCCAAAACTCAAAACTTAATGTACAATAGCAAAAGAAGAGTGTACAAAAATTTTAGCCCAAATAGCTCCTTAAATGAGTATAATAAAAATAATAAAAGTATACTCAAGGAGTAGAAGCCTTTGCTGAATATCTTCAAATGATTGAAACACTTGAATGCTGTTGGAGAGTGGTTGGTGAGCTGATTGAATGCTTCTTTCCTCTTTTTTTAGAATTTTCTTTCTCTTTCACAGATTTGAGCTTGAATGCTTCTTTCTTATTTGATTTTCTACCTCTAGAGAGTATTTATAATCTTCATTTTATCTTGAGAGTGTCTTAGTATCGGTTAAGAGCCGTTGAAGTGTGTTTAATGTGCATTAAATACATCAAAATAGGCTGAAAACTAGTCGTTATGAGTGTTCGTCCAGAATGGGTCGACCTATGGGATGCCTCACTAGGAATGGATAGACCCATGAGTCACCTCATTTGGCCAGACAAAAATTCAGACTCTCTATTTTGATCTCAGGATCTCAAGAGTCGACCCATGGGTCATCCCACTGTGTGCCACAAGCCAAAATAAGTGCGTGTCAGCTACTCAATAAAAGGGGATGGTCCAATTGGGTCGTCTCATTTTGTTCCAACCTAATTTTCATATATTTAAGATCCAAAATATACCAAACACTACCAAATACTCTTAAATGGATTTGAATGAATTTGACACTTCCAAAAAGGCTTCAAAATATCTCCAACTTACAGAATCTTCAACTTTGGCATCCTTCAAGGAGCTTTTCAAACTCAATATTTTTGGACTACCTGAAACAACACCAAGGTATCTTTCAAGGATAACAACTCATTAATAGTCTCCTCAAATAGTTTGTGATCATCAAAATCAATTTTTGGGGCAACACCACTACCTTCAATGATAGAGGTTCGAGGTCGGGCCACTGTCGGATCGACTTTGGCCTGCTCATCTACTCTAACGGCGGCCAAAGCAGCTCGACAAGTTCTCCAATGACCAATGTGCTTCCAACGGAGAATATCTGTTCCTCAAAGATAATCGACAAGACCCGAGCAGTGGCGCTAATTAGCTTGCTTTCGACCCATCACAAATGATATGGACTGGTCCAATTGGATTTGAGCTAGATTTGAGCCTTTTATTTAAAAATTCTAAGGCCTAGGCCTGGTCCGAAGCCCAAAAAAATTTTGGACTGAGCTCAGACAGGGGTGTGGCTTGGCCTAGCCCGATCCATTTTCAGCCTTATTTGTAATGCTGCTCGGTATTTTGGGACCTCTAGAGTGAGATTTGTCTGGATGCCATGCTGGTGTGCTAGCGTAGCCTAATCTTCTGACATGCCCTAAATCTACATGCACGGGATGCACATCTCAGCCGTCTCTATTTGCAATGCTACTCAATACTTTGAAACCTCCTAATTAAAATTTAAAATATTGCATTGTATAGAATTATAGATCCATCTTTTGATTAATGTACGTATTCTATGATATTAGTATATTTATATATTTTATATGAATAAAAAATTATGTACATTAGTCAATTGATTGTTCAGTATGAATAGTTTGAAAACTATAATTAATTCTATAGGTTATTACAGTAATCAACCGATATAGTGAGGGTTCGAGAGAAATTTCGAACAGTAATCAAATGGTATGTTTACAAATTTTAACCATTTTAGAATCAATATTTATTGTTCAAATTAATTTTGTATGATATTTAGAGAGCTTGGAGTGTCTCGTGTGGTTATTGGGATCATCTAATGATTGATGTCAGAGCCAGTAAATGAGCTCTCAGTTAGTTGTTGGGGCTCGTGACACTGTATGGGAGATGTTCGTGGTAAGTCAAAGGTGTTTAATTTTAAATTTATGATATATTTATATTCTATTTATTAATATATGTCATCTTTATTTATAGTAATACTACCGATTCGAGACTCCTCTAGACGAGAAGGCCGATTGTCGGACCTTTGAGGAGGTCGCCACACATTGGCTTTGGGATGGACTATGCCACCCCAAATAGTCTGCCATTAAGTTCTCCAGTTTCGAGTCACCATCGGATTGGAAGTCTTTCACAGATCACTGGATATGAGGGGACATATAGGAGACCCTTTGTGACCAGTGGAGTAGTGAGGAGTACTCTGATAGATGGCAAAGGGCCCGATAGAATCGGATCGCCTAGTAGAATCTGATCAGGCATACCAGTGACTCCGTTGGTACACATGTTATGGCAAATAGATTGATGAAAATTCTAAACTGATATTAGTCTCATATTTAGTTGATCATATATTTATTTTATTGACTTCATTTTATTATTTATTGTCGACACGATAGCTAAGTTATATATCACGGTAGCTGCAGTTGTGGAAGGCTACACACCAATCTAGGAGGATTGATGATTACTTAGATTCTAGGTCCAGATGGATTGCAGTAACTTAAAAGATTATTTATTAAATTTTATATTTACTGATATGTATAATAGCACTAATAAATTTTTAAACTATATAGATGGATTATGCAGAGTACATCGTAGCATGGCACGATGAGAACCCATCCTCTTAGCCCCTCCTTGACCTCGAAGAATGGCTCAGGGCTACCAAAGGGGTGAGTAGGAGTTGGATCATAGGATTCGGATATAGCTTCGACCCTCCAGTAGCTCGCTGGTCTTTGACATCCTCCTTTCATGCCTCGACGACCCAAACGTGGGGTGATACACACGTTAAGGAGGTCGTGCAGAGGCTTTTTTTGCTAGCAATCTCAGAGCTTTTAAGATGTCATCCGCGACATGGTTGTTGAGATTCTCTGAGATCCACATCTATACGATTAGCTGAGCTCATTATCACAGTCATCACAGTAGATAAGTCAAGTAGTATTATAAATTTTTTACTTATTTAAATTTTATATTAAAACTTTCACATAGTTAGGCTTGAGTTGGAGGAAAGGGACCTAGGGGTCAAAAGTTAATCTATCTATCTGATGGATGGGATAGAGGTGTAGATATATCCATATCATCGAATAAATATGTAGGAATAATCTATTCAAAAATTGAAAGAGTATATTAAAATATACCTCTGTATGCCTACTTAGACTTGAGATGGGAGGAAGGGATACCCAGGGGGTCAAAATTCAATCTAACCATCCGATGGATAGGTCGAGATGTCTATATCTTCATATCATTGAATGAAATATATAAGAATAATCTATTTAAGAATTAAAGGAGTATATCAAAATATATCCCTCCATGCCTGTTTAGGCTTCAAGCGGGAGGGAAGGAATACCCAAGGGATAAAAATTCAACTTAACCATCCGATGGAGTACTGACTGAGGTATCTATAGCACCATATCATCGAATAAAATATATAAAAATAATCTATTTGAGAATCAGAGTAGCTTATCAAAATATATTCCTACATAAAGTTTGAGGCTTGAGGTGCATCAAGTACTTTAGTTTTATAATTTTAATTAATTTAGTTCTAAAGTTATTAATAATATTTATTTTTTTTCATTACAGGATGCTGAAGCATCCGGTTCTCACCCACCTGCTGCTGCAAAGGACATACAGAAGCAGGAGGATCTCTGTTGATTTTTTTAGTTTTGATGTAATGTATTTGATATTTGAACAATGTTATTTGTACAATTTAATTTTGATGTAATATATAATATTGGTTTTTATTTATGATGGTGATAGTTAATTGTTAGTTGTTATAATATCCATAAATATATGTTGCTTGTTAATTTAATTATAACAATTTTTAGTAAATATAATTGCTTGTTAATTAAATATAATTACTTGTTAATTAAATTATAATAGATCTTAATAAATATAATTATTGAAAATCTTTTTAAAAATTTATTATTAGCAATGGTTGTTACGACAGCAAAGCCATCACTAAAGGAGACTATTAGCGATGGCTTATTACACTATAAGAAAAATCTTTTCTACCGACAGCTATTAGTGATGGTAATTTTGCCATCGCTAATAAAATTTTTTACCAATGGTAAATGGCAACCAACAAATTTACTATCGTTAAAAAAAATTATCAGCGATGGTATTTTTGGCTTTTAACAATGGCTAGTTGTGTTGCTAATAAAAATAATTTATTTTTAATTTGATTTTAAGATTATTAATGATGGAGTTATCTTATTAGCAATGAAATTTTATCGTTGCTAATAACCCTAAATCCCCCCCCCCCGCCTTCAATTCCTACTATTTTATTTAATTACGTGCCCTCATTTTCCCCTACCCCTTCTAGTTTTTCCCTGTCTATGGCCGACCCCTCCTCCGATTTTGCCCTCCTCGAGTCTTCGGATCTCATTTTTTCTTGCCAACGACCGACCGACCATTAGATCCCACTTCCCCGAGCCCCCGACTGCCTCCTTGAGCCCCCATCCACCAAATCTCGAGCCCTTTTGTTGCCTCTCACTTTCTCGAGCCTCCGACCCACCTCCCTCTAGCCGCCTCCCGCCTCTCCAAACCCTCGACCCGCCTCCCCCAACCGCCTTTGGTCCCCCTCTTTCCTCCACCGCCAGATCGGGCTTCCCTGAGCCCCAGCTGCCTTTCGAGCCCCGATCCCCAACCGCCTCCTCGAGCCCCTATCTGTCGGATCTCAAGCCCCTCGGTCACCTCCTGCCTCTCCGAGCCCTAGCTGCCTCCCCAAGCCTTTGGCCCACCTCCCCCGTCTGCCTTCGATCCTCCTCTTTCTCCCACCATCGGATCCGACTTCCCAAGCTGCTAGCCGCCTCTCCGAGCCTCGAGCACACAACCTACCTCCCTGAGCCATCGGATCACCTCCCCAAGCTGTTGGACCATCGCCCCACCTCCCCCTTCGGATGCCCAATCATCGGAGCATTGTGTCGCTGACCCGTCGCTAGACTCGCACTGGACCCACCACTAGACCAGCGCCAGGTGATTTTTAGTGACGGCTCTGTCACCGTCGCCACAATCCATTCTCATCTTTTTAAATTTTAATATTTAAAATTATATTTATCTGATTAATTTAAATTTATAATATTAAA
>KE504722.1:259120-271856 GCA_000441515.1 Elaeis oleifera
GACTGTCCTTGCTGCTGACAAACATCTTTTGCTCTGCAGTGAGATAGAAGTAGTACCCTTTAGTTTTCTTTGGGTACCCTACGAACAAGCATCTATCAGACTTCGGTCCAAACTTTTCTGTCTTTAAATGCTTGATATAAGCTAGATAATCCCAGATCCTAAGGTGTGAGAGCACCGGCTTATGTCCAGTCCATATCTCATATGGAGTTTTATTGACGACTTGCTCGGCACCTTATTCAAAATGTAGCAGATAGTTTCTAGAGTATATCCTTAAAAAAAGATTGACAGACTCGTAAAGCCCATCATGGACCGAACCTTGTCTAACAAGATTCGATTTCTCCTTTCAGACATCTCGTTATATTGTGGTGTTCCAGGAGGGGTCTATTGTGAGAGAATCTCATTCTCTTCTAGATATGTCAAGAAGTCACTGGTGAGGTATTCACCTCCTCGATCTGACTGAAGGGTCTTAATATTCTTTTCAGTTTGTTTTTTACTTCAGTACGAAATTGTTTGAACATTTTAAATGACTCTGACTTATGCTTCATAAGATAGACATACCCATACCTCGATAGGTCGTCTGTAAATATAATGAAATAGTAGTATCCTCCTCTGACACTTATGTTCTAGGTCCGCATACATTAGTATGTATTAGACCTAGGACATCGTTGGCTCTTTCATCTTTTCCTTAAAAGATGACTTAGTTATCTTACCAAGTAGATAAGATTCGCAGGTAGGTAATGATTCACAATCATCTATCTCAAGGACACGTTCCTTGATCAACCCGTCAATCCTATTATTGTTCACATGACCAAACCTACAATGTCAAAGATAGGATTCACTGATATTATCTAATTTAGGATATTTGCTGGATGTGTACATTACACTAACAGACCGTGATATTATGTGTATGCCATGTTTTAATTATCCAGGCATAATTACAGTATCATTCATAATGATATCACAAAAATTATCTTTTATTATAAATTTGTAACCAAGTTTGGCCAAAAGACCTACAGAGATGACATTCATCAGAAAGGAGGGACAATAATGACAATCATTTAACATGACACTACTAGACTCAAAGATAAACTGCAAAGTTCCAAGATCAGAACTAGAACAAGACTTCCATCTCCAACATTAAGGAACCGCTCGCCCTCTCTAAACTTTCTACCTACCTGTAGTCCCTGCAACGAATTGCATATATTAATCAAACTTTCGATATCCAATATCCAGAAAATAGTATCACAAATAAAAAATTATAAGGAGTTATCATATAAGTACCTTGTGAAGCAACCACTTGCTTTTATCTCTTATTTTTAGGCCTGTTTGGTTAAGGGTAGCTATATAAGTAGAATAATTCTTCTTTCAATGACCCAGCTTCTTATAGAAGAAGTATTTTTCCTGGCTCTTATCAACTTTTGATGATTTGCTTTGCTTAGGATCGACGGTATGAGATTTCTACACCTTCTTTTTTTCTCTCATAAAGGATCGATGACCTGCTGATGAACCTCCCACTAAATTTATTGGCTCCTTTTGGAGCTGGTGATCCTTCTCAAAAGTTTGCAGTAATCCTAGCAAACTATGGTACTGCGGGCTTCGTCATTCTGTAATGACTGAGAAAGGATAGGTAGAATTTCGATAGCGAATTGAGGATAGCATCCTTGCCTAACTGTTCATGCAACGAAAAGTCAAGTTTGTTAAGGTATTCAATCTACTCAATCATGTACAGTACATGATCGGTGACTGAAGCTCCCTCCCGTATATAGGCATTGAACACTGCACAGGAGATTTTGTGTCTCTCCGCATCCTCAGGGGTGCCGAAGGACTCATTCAACATTTGAATAATCTCCTCTGGTTGCGCATCCTCGAACTTATGGCTAAGCTCGTTATTCATAGCTGCCCTCATCACACAACGCACAGTCGTATGGTCATTAAACTACTTCATGTAAGTATCTCTCATGGCACGAGGAGCATTGACTGTAGGTTCTTCAGGTACCTCATCCATAAGGACGTATAAAATCTTCTCATGCTCCAAATAATCTTCAACTTTTCGATACCAGCTATCGAAGTTGGGTCCGATGAGCTTGTCGTTGTCCAACAGCATATGGAAGGATAGTGTGTTGGCCATAACTAAAGAAATATAAGCCTATTAGTAAATGAATTATTTTAATCCTAAAATATGGACTTTAGTCTAAAGATTCTCCCACTATTTTATCGAATTGATAGTCTCTACCTCCAACTCGAGAAAATATATTAATTTTTAGCAAGTACTAGAATCCACACAGACTGCATTCGGGCTCAAGTGTGGTTCGCTCAATCCTAGTGCATCCATGGGTAGGTTCATAATCAATTATTTCTCCAAATAACTTCTAGCAATTAGATTTTACCCCAGACATCCCTTTTACAGTCGTGTGGCACCTCCACTGAAAATTCTGGTTAGGTCCAACCATTAACATGACAATACCAAGTACATCCAACAAACAGATATCCAGGCCTGAGTGTGGCTCGATCAATCTGAGTATTGATCCGAAGGTACATCATGATAGTCATATGATGAATGATAATTTCAATATTTAATAGATACCAGGCATGTGGCGCCTCCAATACCTATTTGGAATATTGGACTCATTATCATGTACCTTAATGAGAGAAAATGATTAAGTTATCCATAACTTTATTATTTTATGGATCTAATAATTTAAAAATTAATTTTATTAACCTGAGAATAAGAGAAGAAGTTGAGCTGCAAGCTGCAAATCCTTCTACTGACTTCACCAAGTCATATAGGAGATTAGACACAAGCTGGTCTAAAGACATCTAAATCAATCGTACTGATTCATCTTAATGGCATGGGTCTACACGAATCGACTAATGACCTAATCAAAAATATAATCTATCATATTCATCAGGTAAGTGAGATCGGTGAGAAGGATGTGCCCTTAACTCATCATAGAGGCATCTAGATGAATAGCTCCCAATTAAAAATCACTTAATCAAATCTGCCAAACTTATCTTAGACACCAACTGGTTAATTAGTTTTGATTTAGTCCACCAGAAGATTTGGACTCAATCACGGAGCCATGATCATGTTCTATTTATTAGGGTCAAACACATGGACTTGTTCAAACTTTAACTATTGAGATTGATTTAGAGAAATACTGATCTAATCTAATTCAACACTTAATTAGATTTAATCAAATTCTTACTTGATCCATATATGTTTCTAATCCTAGGTCTAACTCATTAGAAGGACCTGATTCAAGCTAACCTTTGTCCATCGATTATATGGTATCTTAATGATCTTCAATCTCAAATCTAGATCATTCAAATTTAATTTAAAATTAAGTGTGTGAAACATATATTTTGATCTGTAGAACTATTCTACCAAGGTTTCAGGTGAAGCATATCATATGTTTCAATTCATGAAATAAATTTTATAATATGTTTAACAGTTAAACATGCATAGGTATGATCTAAACTTCATACATACATCTCATGCATCATGACAACTTTTAGATCAATACCGATTACATCTTATGTAACATACTATTCAGATTTAAAATAATTTATATCTAAATTTTATCTTATTGTAATGAATTATAAATTACTTTAGATATAATATAAATATATTTATGATCAAATAATATATAAAATTTGATTATTTTTTTTCATAAAATCGGATCACAATGACACCCCTACACGTCATAAGAGGACCCATCGAATAGGCAAAAGAGAGATTAATCTCTTTAATCTCTTACGATCAGACGGTTTGGTGATCTCATTAATCCTAGTACTAGACTACTAAGATCTGAAATCTAATTTTATATATAATTATATCAACATGCAATTATTGATAAAATATTTTTGTTATGAACATGTCCTTGATCTTATCAATCATGTTCTTCATCTAATTTAATTAGTTTTGATGCATCATATACATTATATCAGATCTGAAATACATCTTATACTGATTATAAAATATTAATTTTAGATTTGATATCATATAGAAATTAATTAGATGCAAACATGAATGCATAAAGATCAAATTTTTGATAAAATCTGTTTTGGTGTAGTTCTAAATTTTGATAGGATTCAGATCTAAATATCCATCAAAATGGATCTAATTCGAACCTGAAATAAGCTTCACTTCATAATAAAATAATAATATTAAAATTTATTAAAATAAATTTAAAATAGATTTTAATTCATGTTGTTATTCCATCAAAAATTCTGTAAGTAGCAAAATTCTGTTATAACAATCTTATAACAACCTTAATGAACCATTGATTAGGCTCATCTAATCCAATCAAAATCAGATCAAAAATTTTATATAAATAATTTAAATCTAATTTAATATTTAATATAAATTTAATTATATACCATATATAATTAATCCAAAAAATATTAGATATGCATGCATGTATTTCAGTTTGACTCTGATATAAATTGAAGGGAAGAGAAATTATTTCTCTTCGAATAGCTCAAGTTGCATCTAAAATTTTTTTATTAATCTACATGAATAAGGATCAAATTTTTACCTGATTAGCAATGGAACTAGAGATCAAATCTTTAAAAATCTAAAATAAATCTTCGTGGAGGTCTGAAAGTGCAGACCCTCTATTTCGCATACATATCAGACAACGCAAGAAAGCGGGATGAACTCTGATCAAAACACCTTTGCAACCCAATCAAAAGAGAGAGGAGAGATATTGGTGTGATGCCTCACACCAGCAAGGGGACGCCTAAGATGGGTCCATACCAAGGAGAAGGGGCCGGCACCAAGGGGAGACGCCAAGGAGAGGAAGGTAAGGGCTCCCTCTTCTCATGCCTCTCTCTCTCTTTCTCTCTTCTCTCAATCTGATTTTTGCTATTAGGTTTCTATGCATCTATAGGTAGAGACCCTCTCTATTTATAGATGAATCTCATGACCCAATAAGTATAGGACTCCTAATTCAATCATGCTTTGAATCAGTTCAATACTCATGAAAGAAGGACTCCTACATAAGATACAATTGCCATCATATATGACAACCACATTGCACCCATTCCCACACCCATATGAGATGCCCACAATAAGCAAGATTTTAGGTGCTAGTTAGCCCATAAGAGAGGAGATTCTCAGTGCAAGTAGGATTCCTCATATCTCATTCAAAACGGATCCGATTCAAATCCAATTCGAAGCTAGTTCGAAATACTTTCGAAAAACTGTCAATTTCAAACTCTTTAGGACTTTAGTATCAAGTCTAAATTGAATTTTAGATCCAATTAAATTTAATTAATTCAGATCTAATCTGAAATTAATTAGTACTTAAATTCAATCTCTCATATACTCCATGGATCATAGATCAGAAATTGTTCATCTCCGGGATCGAACCTGAACCTCATGTGTAGTGCTAGCTAGACATAGTCAACTCTTCAATCTCATTTGATCCATAACTTAATTCTCAATCAAATTAGCTTATATGTTCAATCAAGTCAAGTACTTTCAAATTGAACACATAAACATAGGTCAATACTTTCTTACGGTGTCCAACTTGTGTGTGTGACCCATAGGTTCAAACACTAAGCCGGTAGCACAGAAATCGATTTTTACACTAATCAAGATACCATCTAGCAATAGTTTAGACTTTCGAATAGATCGAATTATTATAAAAAATATTTTAGAATCCATACACATGGTTATCGCATAATTCATCCTTTTGATCATGAATGCTCTAGGATGGTCTCAGGTTAACTGTCAACCGAGATTGCTTCATCCATATTGTATTTAATTTTCAAATCTATCTCATAGATTATCCGGATCAAGATTTTACTAAATTAAAATACAGTGATACATCAACTTCAATAATCTGGAGGGGTCAATCCCATCTTGATCCACATATAGACTTCGTAAGTATTTGACTATACCCAGTAGCCTTCCGTCACTGCATTAGAAATCTATATAGTTCAATACCAAAGTATAGTGAGTTGCTTACAAGTCATTATGATGATCTCAGGTCTGAAGGATACTTATACCCATATGCTTCATGAGCAGTTTTTGACAGCAGAATGCTCAGCAGGTGAGTCACTTATTCAGTGATGATATACTCCTACATCTCATCTGTATGCTATATCAATATCACCATACTCCTTGGTTAAGAGGACAACCAACCCATATGGCACACAATAATCTCTACTCGATAAACATCATCATCCTGTAATAACGTATCATTTGGTCACGAATATGTTTAAGAACTATACGATTAATTCTCTCTTTATCATACACTAATGTAGTTCTAAGGACTTCATCACAACACAAGAGTTCAAGAAAGATGTAACTTTATGATGAAAAATATCAGAATAATTATTATTCATTAATCAATAATTCATATATAAAGATAAATTCAATCGTCATACGATTGATTTTAGGATATAATTTTCAACAATAATATATTGTAGTCAACATATACCTCAAGACTCTATTTGGCTAGGAGATCGAGTTATGGTGTAGTCAAACTACAGCACCCTCAAGGTGAACTGCCGATGCACCTCAAGTCAGAGAGCTAAATACACAACCATAGCTATGAACATGTCACTGACAAGAAATAGATATCCTTGTGACTATTTATAATAGTCACGCTCAGTACCCTTGTTCTTAAAAAGTACCTTACTTTCACTTCGATATCTCCACATCGTAGATTCAAGACTCATCTATCTGAAAAAAGTGATCGTACATCAATCTTCCAGATCGATTATCATCCTCATGATGATCTTATGATTAAGAGTAATTTATGAGTTAACTAAGATTAGCACATGTCTCAAATTTTTCAACTCTTAAGAATATATATTATCTTACCTATTAACCCAATAGACGATTCATAGATACTATTAAACATAATGTGAATGAAAATAATCTAATTTATTAATATCAAAATTAATTATAAATTATATTTAAAATATTTATAAGTATCAACCAATCTGACTTCTAGGGCATACATCTAACAGTTATTTTCGTTGGATTTTTAGCGACAGCATGCCATCGCTAATGCTATTAGCAATGGTAAAATGACTATTAACGATGATAATTAGCTGTCGCTAATAATCTAATTTTTTATAGTGTTAAAGATAGAAAATATTATCATTAATATTTTTAAATTTTTAATTAATTTAAAAAAAATATTATAAGTGATGAAAAACCGTCGCTAATTACCGTCGCTACTACTTTTATTAGCAATAGCATTTTTGCCATCACTAATATGCACCTTCAGCATCGAGCTTTTTTCTGATTACTTTTTAGTGACGGTCTATGTCGCTAATACCATTAATGATGGCATGTCTATTATCAGCAATGGCATCTAGCCGTTGCTAATAATCAGTTTTCTTATAGTGTCTAGCTATTATAGTTTGCTTGATTGACAATACTACCACCAAGAACAAAGATATATCCAGAAGTAGATTTAATATCCAAGGAATCAGATATCTCGTTGACATCACTATATCCCTCAATTATAGTAGGACAACCAACATACCTAAGCTTAAAATATATGGTATCTTTCAGATATCGAAATACTCTTTCTAAAGCAATCCAATGAGATATGCTAGAATTGCTGCTATACCTATTCAATCTTATTCGCTAGATATAAGAGTGATCCGATGATCTAAGCATATTTTCTTGATTCATAGGATTACCATTACCTTTACTAATTGAACACTAGGATCATAAGATGTAGACATAGAAGAATAATCTAAATATCCAAGTTTATCCAATATCTTTTATGTACAATAAGATTGAGTTAGATAAAAGGAACTAGATGATGTCACAATCTTCATGCCTAAAATCACATCAGCTTGACCAAGATCTTTCATGTCAAAGTTGTTTGATAAGAAAGTTTTGATATCATTAATTAAATCATTATCATGTGCTAGAATTAGGATATCATCTATATAGATACCAAGAAGAATACACCCATCATCAAATTTTTTGTAATATAGGTAGTTATCAAATTTATTAATTTGAAAATCATAAGAAAGAATAACACTATCAAATTTTTCATGTCATTATTTACATGTTTGTTTTTGCCTATATAAGGACTTAACCAACTGCACACTGTATTTTTTTAACCAGATATAGAGAAACCATCAAATTGTTTCATATAGATTTCTTCTTCTAGATCATCATGAAGGAAAGTAGTTTTGATATCCACTTGATAAAAAGTAGTTTATGGATAGAAGCTAAAATAAAAAAAACTTAGATAGTAGATATGTGGATAATAGGTGAATATGTATCAAAGAAGTCAAATTCAGCTTTTTGTTCAAAATCTTGAGCTACCAGCTATGCCTTGTATCTTTTCACTGTTCCATCTATCCTAAGATTTTTTTCAAGATTGACATTCTAAAGGTTTATTCTAAGAGGTAAATCAATAAGAATCTAAATATTATTTTAATAATTGATTCAATTTTATTATTTTTGCTTCTTTCTAGAAAGGAGCTTCTGGAGAGTTCATGGCTTTCTAATAAGTTATCGATATTCCTTCAATTATAAAAGTAATAAATTTTTCATCGAAACTCTTTTCAATTCTTATGCTCTTGCTCCTCCTAAGTTTTGTTGGACGATTAGGCTCTATAGGATGTGGATCAGATTGAGAAATAGAAGGATGGTTTGATGAGTTAGAGATAGAAGTTATGGATGAATAATCAGATGTTTGACTAAAAATTTGAGTTTTTTGAAAGGAAAGTATTTATTACATCTCTAAATTCAATGATAATATCATTTGAAATTCTATTGATCTCAAAGTTGACTACTAGAAATTTATAAGTGTTGCTATCAAGGGAATACCCTATAAAGATAACACCTATAGTTTTAGATCCAATCTTTTTCTTTTGGATTCAAGAATTTTGACCTTTGCTAGGTACCCCTACACTCAAAAATAACTTAGCCTAGATACATATCCCTTTCAAAGTTCATAAGGTATCTTCTCTCTATCCTTAGATAGAATTCTATTTAAGATATAGGCTGGTAAAAGAACCTGCCCCGCAACAAGTTCTGAAGTACCCCAAAACTTATAATGATAGTATTGACCATATTCAGTAGGGTTCGATTCTTTTGCTCAGCCACATCATCCGATTGAGGTGAGTATGGAGTTGTAACTTTATGAATTATTCTGTGTTCTTCATAAAATAGTGCTAATTCATTTGAAATATACTCACCTCCTCTATCAGATCTTATAATCTTAGTCATCTTCTCCAGCCAGTTTTCAGCCTCAGCCTTATATAACTTAAATTTATTAAAGATTTTATCTTTGATCTTCAAGAGATAGGTATAATAGTATTTGCAGAAGTCATCTATGAAAGTCACAAAGTATCAACTTCCTCCTCTAGTAGGTCTCCTATTTGAGTCACATGCATCACTATAAGTAAGTTCTAACTTTTGGGTTTCCCTAATTAAGATAGCTTGGAAAGATTTTTTAGGTTGTTTAAATTATACACAGATTTTATATTTAGCATTATGATCGATTTTGAACTTAGAGATTAAATTTAGATTGGATATCTTCATGATTGACCTAAGATTTGTATGACCTAGTCTGCCATACCATATATTATAGGACTCAGTATTCATCACACAAGATTAAAAAGAAGACTTTTCATTAATTGAAAGAGGTAGTATATTAATCTTGAATAGGCTCTCAGATATAAAACCTTTTCTAATAAATATTTCTCTTTTGGAGATTATAACTTTATTTGACTCTAATACAACTTTATAACCTAACTGCACTAAAAAAGATCCACTTATTAAGTTCCTTGGGATCTTGGGAACATGATGCACACCATGCAGGGTGAGTGTCTTTCCAAAAGTTAGCCTCAATTTGATAGTTCTAATCCCTAGCACATTGATAGTTATGTTGAAAATTATGTCCTAAAGTCAATCGTCAGCCTGTTGACGATTGTGCTAATATTTATAAATTATATATAATTTTATTAATAAAGTTATTAGTTTTTCATCATATTTTGTCCATCTTATTTGAACTCCTGTGTTGTGATAAAGTCCTTAGGACTATAATTAATCGACAAAGAAGAATTTATCATTTAGTTCTTAAAATATATTCACGATCAAATGATATACTGTTAATAGAACGATAGCAATATCAAGTATAGATCATTGTGTACCATATGGATTGATTGTCTTCTTAACCAAAGAATGTGGAGATAATAGTATGGCATGCATGTAGAATATAGGAGTACATTCACACCGAACGTGATCATTTGACAAGCACTCTACTATCAAGAGTAGCTCGTAAAGGGTATGGATATAAGTGTCCCTCCGATCTGAGATCACCATAGTGACTTGTAAGCAACTTACTGTACTTTAGTGTCGGACCATCTGAATTTTTAATTTAGTGACAAAAATTTTTTGGATGCAGTCAAGTACTTATCATGTCAGTGCGTGAGTCAAGATGGGATTGATTTCTCTAAATAAGTAGGAGTTAATGCATCAGTGTATTTCAATTTTATAAAATCTTGATCAGGATAATCTATGTGATGGATTTAAAGGTTAAATATAATATGGTTGATTATATTTGGATTGATAGTTAAATCTTAGGTTATATTAAGCATTTGGATCAAAGGGATAAATTATATGGTAACCATACGCTAGTAAGTTCTAGAATGTTGCTTTGCAATCTTTCGATCTATTCAGATGTCGGATCCTATTGCTAGTTGGTTACATCGATTAGTATAGAAAGTTATTTTTATACTACCGATTTACGTTCGAACCTATAAGGTCACATACATTAGAATATTCAGTCTGATCTGATAGCTGAAGAGTCCGATTGGATTGTGACTCTGGTAAAGAGTCCCACTAGGACTGGGACTCTAGAAGAGTGTCTCACTGGACTGAACTCTGCTGTTAATGGAGGATTTATTAGCATTGGATTGCTAATTGACTCAATTTAATTAAGCAAAGAGCTTTGGATCAAGTCTAATTGAATTGGATTCAGTTTGACTTAGATTGGGTTTGATTTGATCCAACCTAATTGTAAGAAAACTTGTTCCTGATTTAATCAGGACTTAGGCTTAGCTAATTTCTAATTGGGTTTGAAATTTATTGAGATGATTGAGTTCCTAATTAAAATAGGCTCATTCCTCTCATTGGGTTTAAATCAAATTTAATTTGATTTAGAATTAAATTGAAAATGAAGAGTCCCAGCTAGCAGGGACCCTACCTCTCTCCCTTGCGCCACCTTGGTCCCACCTTTTCTTCTCAACGCCAAAAAGATTTTGGCATGTGATTTTTGGGCATGAGGAGAGAGGGCGCAGATAGGATGGGCGGCATGCATAATGAGTCATGGTCCTTATCTCCCACTTAATTTGCATGCGATCCGAATTAGAGATAAGGAGATAAGAAGGAAAGAGATCCATTATATTTGGAAAGAAGGATGGCGCCAAGAGATTTTTTCCTTGATTTTTTTGAAGAGTTTGTTGGTGTGAGAAAGAGCAGATTTCTTCTCACGCCATCATGTATTTCTGAAAATTTTGGGATGCCACAATTGGGTGTGGTGTGGAGTCTCTGGCGCCAATCCTTTTGACCCAAACCCTGATGCCCATCTATAAAAGAGGGGTCCAATAGTTGACGCCCTATAGGTGTTCCTGGCTGAAATTTGTTTCTCCTCTAAAGCTCTCTCCTCTCTTCCCTTCCTTCATAGATTCTTTCTCTCCTTTATAGCATACAAAAGATCAAAAGAAGAAGAAGTAGATCAGCCTTCAAAGATCCTTGCGAGCTAGCAATCCCGAGGAGCCTGATCAGCATCCGTTCTTCGTGTGGATGATCCATAGAGACTGAACTCCTTAGTGCGGCTACGAGCAACTTGAAGAAACTCCTTCTCACATGATGTGGAGATCAGCAACCCACAATCTGATAATGAGTTTTGAACTCGTTAGATTAGTTTTCATAGATCTAAGGGTTAGATCTAGTCTACAGCATCGATTAGATCGATGCAGATTTTTAATTTCATATCTTAAATTCATATTAAATCATATCATAGATCTTAGCTTGATAGTTTAGATTAAATCTTATGTATGTAAAATAGATTAAAGTGTTTAATCTTAAAAGATCTACTGTAAAAATTTAATTGCATGCATAAAATTGTCCTACTTTTCTTCAATTGGTATCAAAGCCATTATTTGTTATGATATGATTTCTTATATCTTTAGATCTGATTATATGTTACTTAGATTAGATCTAAATATATTTATTTTCAGATCAGACTTTTGATCAGTTTTGTACATGTTAGATTAGATGATCTGACTAGCAAAGTACTCGGATTGAGTAACCACCAAGTCATCCAGTCATAGAAGCAAGTAGAATTACATGACCCTCTTCTCCCATTCAATGGGGTGCTCTTATGACGTGTAGGGATACCACTATGAGGTCCCATGAAGAAGAAAGTGAAAAGAAATATTTTTTGCAAAATTCTAGATCTTGAAATCATAAGATTTATTGTATGTGATACAAGTTGTGAAAACAATAATTACATCTAATTTTAATAATTAAAATTATTTTAATTTAAAATCATAAAAATTTAGATGTGATCTAAAAGATTTTATGATTTAATGCAAAAAGTTTACATGAGAAATAGTTTCAAAACTTAACTTAAACCTATGTTGATGTTGAAACTTAATTAAAAATTAAGTATAGAATCTGTTGCTGCAAAAATCCGCTGGCGTCGGAGATGCTGGAGTCGAGGGTGCCGCAGTCGCCGCC
>KE504722.1:287887-306513 GCA_000441515.1 Elaeis oleifera
ATAGTTGACTATATTTGGGTTGACAGTTAAATCTTAGGTCACTTTGAGCATTGGGGTCAAAGGGATGAATTATATGGTAGCCATACGTCAGTAGGTTCTAGAATATTACTTTGCAATCTTTCAGCCTATCCAGACATCAGGTCTCATTGCTAGATGGTTACATCGATTAGTATAAGAAGTTGTTCTTATGCTATCAATTTAGGTTCGAACCTATAGGGTCACACACATTAGAAGATTCGATCTGATCTGATGGCAGAAGAGTCCAATTAGATTGTAACTCTGGTGAAGAGTCCCACTAGGACTGGGACTCTAGAGGAGAGTCCCATTAGACTAAGACTCTACTATTAATGGAGGGTTTATTAGCAATAGAATTGTTAATTGACTCAATTTGATTGAGCAAAGAGCTTTGGATCAAGTCTAATTGAATTGGATTCAGTTTGACTTAGATTGGGTTTGATTTGATCAAGCCTAATTATAAGAGAAATTTGTTCCTGATTTAATCAGAACTTGAGCTCAGTTAATTTCTAATTGGGTTAGAAATTTATTAAAATGATTGAATTTCTAATTAGATTAGGTTCATTCCTCTTATTGGATTCAAACCTGATTTAATTTGATTTGGAATCAAATTGGAAATGAAGAGTCCCAACCAACAGGGACTCTATCTCTCTCCGTTGCACCACCCTGGTCCCACCTTTTCTTCTCAACGCCAAAAAGATTTTGGCATGTGATTTTTGGGCTTGAGGAGAAAGGGCGCAGATAGGATAGGCGGCATGCATGATGAGTCATGGTCCTTATCTCCTACCTAATTTGAATACGATCCGAATTAGAGATAAGGAGATAAGAAAGAAAGAGATCCGTTATATTTGGAAAGAGGGGTGGCGCCAACAGATTTTTTTTAATTTTTTGAAGAGTTTGTTGGCGTGAGAAAGATTAGATTTTCTTTCTCACGCCATCACCTATTTCTGAAAATTTTGGGATGCCACAATTGGGTGTGGCCTGGAGTCTCTAGCGCCCCTCCTCTTGACCCAAACCCTGATGCCCATCTATAAAAGGGGGGGTCCAATAGTTGATGCCCCATAGGTGTTTGTGACTTAAATTTATTTCTCCTCCAAAGCTCTCTCCTCTCTTTCCTTCCTCCATAGATTCTTTCTCTCTTTTGGAGCATCCAAAAGATCAAAGGAAGAAGAAGTATATCAGCCTTTGAAGATCCTTACGAGCTAGCAATCTTGGGGAGCCTGATCGCATCCGTTCTTTGTCTGGATGATCTATAGAGGCCGGACTCCTTAGTGCAGCTGCGAGCAACCTGAAGGAACTCTTTTCCACATGAAATACTTATGGAGATCAGCAACCCACAATCTGGTAATGAGTTTTGAACTCGTTAGATTAGTTTCATAGATCTAAGGGTTAGATCTAGTCTACAGCATCGATTAGATCAGTGCAGATTTTTAATTTTAGATCTTAAATTCATAGTAAATCATATCATAGATCTTGATCTGGTAGTTTAGATTAAATCTTATGCATGTAAAATAGGTTAAAATATTTAATCTTAAAAGATCTGCTGTGAAAATTTTAAATTGCATGCATAGAACTGTCCTACTTTTCTTCAAGTTGTCCCGCTCCTATAATTACACTCCCTCTATTTAAATCTTGATAGGAACAAATCAAGTTCTATTAGTATGAACTTGTACATTGGCACTAGAATATAATTATCATTCTGATTTTGAGTAAGTGAGATTAACAGTAGGTATAAAAGAGACTGATTTAAAAATAGAGTCTGAAGATCCAATCGAAGGTCTATGAATTAAAATCGAAATCTGTACCAGCCGATCGGTAGTATGAGTCCGTATGGATCCATACTAGGCTGGACAGACGTGAACCAACATAGAAAAGAAGAAGAGAATGGGGGAAAAGGAAAAGAGAGAAAGAGGGGAGGGGAGGGAGAAGGGGAGAGGAAGGGAGAAGTTGGCCAGAGAAGATGCCAGTGATGGCCATAGGTGGGCCGCGAGCATGCTCGAAGGGCCGCCAAAGCCTCCATTTCCTCCATCAAATTTCAATCAATCAAGAGAGAGAGATCAGAGAGATAGAGTCAGGAAGGGGGAAGGAAACAAAAAGGGAGGAGAAGCAGACGGAGGGCCTTTAACTAGCTGTCATAGCCGTCAGATAATGCAATCATGACTTGTGGCACCATGGGCGTGAAACAGAGACGATCGATCCAATTTTATAAGATTTTTTAAAAAAACTCTGAGTATAATGAAGATGTCAGCAATGGGTTTGCCATACACCCATTGCCAGCTTCACTGTTTCTCTAACTTTTTTTAAAAAAATTGAAATAGTGAAGCCAACAATAGATTTTTGGGCTTAATTCATTATTTATTATCATTTTTAAAAAATATGATGAACCAAACAGAAGCGGTCGCTCTTATTTTACGATCGTAGCTCCATTTAAGTATTTTTCACCATCTAGTGGCCATGACAGCCATCCGTGCTCTTTAGCGGCCTCTCCATCGACTGCACCTCCCTCTGGTATGGTGGTATCATCAATTTTTCTCTCTCTATTTCTCTCGATTAAATATCTTATCAAACGACATTGAGCCATGGAGGCCTCCACAGCCCTTCGGAGGCATCGACGAACCACCACCAGCCCTCCAGCGGTATTGTCCCTCTTTTCTCCCTCCTCTCTCTCTCTTTCTCTCTTTCTTTCTTCCTGATCTGGTGTTTCGATTTATCCAGCCAAACCATCCCAATTTGCTGTCCATATGGCTCGCAACATCCCAAATCGACCGATTTGGGAAGTCTAGCCTTTATCATATTAATTTAAGGCTTGGGCTGGTTTGTTTATCCCTTCTTGTAGGTGGTGACCTTTTTTCTTCTTATAGTAGCAATTAGTAGCTAGATGACTATTCCGACCATAAAATAGCAAAACCTCCCATCACTCTTCTCATTCTCTTGGGACTGATTGGGTTTAAATTTGTCTTTAGGACCTTTGCCCTTAAACTTAAAATTTCAACCCTTAGGTTTAAAGTTATAGTTTTGATTTTGTCTAGATCGATATCCTTTAAAGTTATGATTTTGACCTTGAGAATCCACCTTAGTTAAGTTTAAGCTTATTTTGCATTTGATTGTCTTTGGTTTTCCTAAGTCAGTGTTGGTCTTCTATCCTAATAGACTAGATGGCTAACTTAAGGTTAAATGTACCTTGGGTTCTCATAAGTTCTTGGATAAATTTTGATCAAGAAGATAATAACTTGTCAATCAGACAAGTGGTTTGGTAATTGTTATCTAGTGTGGAACCACCCCTATGGATTTATTGAATATAATTTTGAAATAGATAGATCTGGTCATTGATAGGCATATTATATATCTACTATCTTAAAGTTGTTAAGATCTGTCATGGTAAATCTTTGAGCATCTTCATTATCTCTAATATATGCATATTTTAAGACATACCAAAGATCCTTATCAGTCTTATATTTCCTGTAGATCTCATATAATTCATTTGAAAGATAGCTAATTAGAATTCTAAACTTATAATGAAACTCAATTTCCTCGATAAATTTATCTAAAACAGGTTGAGTATTTGAGGATCCAAATTGATCAGTCTTATCGAATGACCATTTTGAAGGAATAGGATATGGAGGATCTTTTCCTATAGTAGATATAAAATCTAAAATTATGAGCCAAACTTCTAAATATTTTTGCCATCTAGCAAATCCCGAGCTATGAAATTTTTTAAACTTAAGACTAGAGGCATCATCGCTACTCGTTCTAAAGGACTTTGGAGAGAGAATTAGAAATAGAGTAATGAGAGAATAAAGTTGCAAAAGAAATCCAAAAATTCTTCTCAGTATTTTCATAGTTTCAAGTAACTTCTTCTAATTATCAAATCTAATGTTATATTCAGTAATAAATTCTAGAATAGAATAGTTTTAATAAAACTATTTTAACAGCAGAATAGATTACTCTTTGATTTGGAAAATGCTAAACTAATTCAATTTTAGTAAATTATATATAAATTACATATAATTTTAGTTCCATTTAATCTCGAGTTAGCACCTTGTTAGCTTCTTAATCACAATCTGGAGGGACTACACCTTAGATTGTTGGAGTAATACTTATAAAATTCTAGATGTAGATTAAGAAAGCTAGCAATATTTAAATCTTCTTATTGTAGAATTATAGAAGAAGTACTAAAGATCACAAAATAAATAAAATTAACAAATTCAGAAGTATGTGCAATACTATCCTAAAGCATATTCCCATCTATCATGCAAAAAATCTGGAAAACTATCCTAAGATGTGATCAGAGTCTTTTGCCTCCGAGTATGATCATGGAGAAGGTTGATGGAGATCCTTTTGATACCCAGCAAAATGAATAGGAATTAAAACCTTGGAAAGTAAAAGATTGGAAATCAAAAAGTAGAAAGAGAGAAGATTTCAAAAGAAGGAATTCAGCCTATGGAGTAGATCCCAAGATGGCCCTTTATAGCCATCTGAATCTAACCGTTTAGGTCTGTTAAATCCTATAATTAGAGGCCCAACATTCATCCAATTAAATCCTTAATTAGGAGCCCAACATTCAGAGATAGTAATTAGCCCAACATTCAAACATGGTAATAAAACATTAATAGCAATATAAACATTTGAAAGATAAAAATAAAAATAAGATTTAGGTTAGTAGGGTGCTTAGCCCACACTCGCACCCATGTCCGGACTGGTTTGGTTCAATCCATACATGCATATTAAAGAATTTCCCTTCAACCACCTTAATACCCTAAATGGCTTTAGACAAGCCTTTCACATATACAGGGCATTAAAAATTCAACTTCTTCTGCTACGAGACCAAAGAATCTCAATATGGATTATAAAAAGAAAATCATTTGGAGGAAATTTTGAATTTAAGAAAAAATTTGAGTTTTCCATTTAGGATTCCCTCCAATGGCAGCTAGGAAAGATTTTGGCAATCCATACAAGCCTGGTAGCTTGTGAATTGCATTGTATATGTACTTCACCAAGGAAGACCTATGAACAGAGAGTATAGTTAGGAGATCTTGATGCTCTAGTTGGTTATACACTATATGTACAATGTGTTTTCAGGTGCTTTGATGCTTATCTTCTTTATTCAGCATTACTTGAACTGAAATTCTTAGGATTTTAATGTTTTCTTGTGGTCAAGGTCTTTTATATTGCATTTAGTGTATTTTGTGCAATTTTGATGTGATAGTAATTCTTATTTGTTACTATTGGCATAAGCTAATAAAAATTAATGGCTAGTTTGATATTGTTTTGTCTTTCTTTTTGAACCGAAGAAGAAAATAAACTTGATTGAGCAATATGCATGGCAAAACCCTAAAGGGGCTCGGCTTAAAATGAAGATCTTGAATAAATATCCAATTTTAAAAACAATCATATCAATTAGGTATTATATGATCACATTATAGTCTTGGGCACATGACTTTGGTTCTTGACATGACAAATTTTACTCCTATATCCTATCAATCTCTTACTCATAGTGGCTAAAATGATCCACACCGAGTTTAAAAATCCTCCTACATCATTTTGCTAGTGGATTCTATATGATTATTTTGGGTTCCGGGCACCCTTGTGGATTTCAGTCATCAATAATAATGAACTTGGTAGATTCCAATGGATTAGTGTCTCCTTCAATGACATTTGATACATGCCAAATGATGGCAAGAGCCTTTGATGGCAAGATAAGCTATTTTTGTACTTAATTAGCCTTTACTTAGTTATCTTTCTGTTTTGTTTTCTAAAGTTGATTTACTTTATTTATTTCAGAATTAGCTTAGTTCTACCTAGCTAGCTTAATCCTTCACCATATCTCTCGAAAACTTGCATTTGGCTTCCTTCTGCATCGCACTTATCCACAGAGAAGCGGTTGGAGATGCTGCAAATTAGTCCTTTATTCAGGTAGAAAAGGCATCCTTCAACGAGAGAGAGATGCCATATTAAATTGACTTACAATTTGCAAACTTGAGAAAGCTCATTAAACTTTTGTGGAAGGAAGGCAGACCATTGCAAAGGTTACAAACCAACAAATTGTTAAACGCAATTTAGAATTTAGGATTGCAATCAAGGTTGCCAAAATAGTGAGAGAACAAATAGATTCTATTAGAGTGAACGGATGTGCGATGAATTTTCATATCAGCCAGATTATGCAAGTCAAGCTGCTGTCAGGTCTTCTGTGCAGTAATCGACTGCCACATCCAATGCTAGTCTGTTAAGCATGTTGTTTCTCGAATTGCACAAATAAATAAATGTAACACCTTGATTTAGTTTCTAATGGAAAACAGTATTATAGTGATTAAAATTGTACTTTCATCAATCTAATATTATATATTCTAATATTAATTTGAATAAGAAATCTACAAGGCCTCGACAGAAACACCAAGATTTCAATTTTCCACAGCCTATAAAGACATATATATCCCAACAGATGGCAAGAATTTTTTTTCCTTTGGATAATTTTCCCTTTACTTTTTTCCCACCTTCTCTCATGAGAACCAGAATGAATGAGTGGAAGCAACCAAATAATGGAGTGAAACCAGGAACAAGTATCAAATCTAGGTCTCTTGTATTGATACAAGGTACTTTACCAAGTTGGCCAGTTGGGAGCTTTGGCAAATGGTTATCTTGATCAGCGATCAAATGGTATAAAAAGCGTTCTACCAAAAAAAAAAGGTATAAAAAGGGCGAGCTTGCAATTATTACAACATCTTTCTCCTCCAAGCTTCTACTTTTGCTGAATTGAGTTTTTAAAGTTAACAAGGCATCCTGAAAGAAAAATTATGCAAGCTGTAATCCAATGAAAGATCCTAGGATTTTTCTGTAGATCTTTTAAGGTTCTTTATATTACATTTGTCTGGAATTCTCCAAGAGAATCCTCCCCGTTCTCTCTCCTCTGCGGTCCAAGATGTGTAGTTTTCCAATCCGCAAGAACAATTCTGAGGTCATGGAGCTTGTTATCGATACCGATGCAGCAGTTCGCATGCATGGTGCAAACCTTGTTGAAGTCCTTGCTAGGTTGACAAAAACCACTAAAATAAGCTGTGTCCAGAAATCGAATCCGATTATTGAGCCGGGCGACATTGTAATGTTTGATTTTGTTTAATACTGTTTGTTCATTATCAGCAGGATACAGACTCTTAGCAAAGCACCAGTACTTGTAAAATTCAATTGTTTGGTCACATGATCTCACGTAGACGAATCCATTATTGGGCCAGTTGTTTATATCAGTAGGATCACCATTGAACCCGTCAGTGGAAAACGTAATATCTGCATTGCTAGAGAAGTGTGAGAAAGGGTTTCTTAACCACATAACGTCCACATCCTGCAAGCCAGAGTTACTTGTGTCAAACTTAGAACTAACCATGCAGGTAGCAGAAGGGATTTGCTTCAAAATTTTGTTAATATTCTTTGAAAATTAGCTTTACGCCATATGCACACTCTATGAAAAAAAGCATCTAGAATGCATAGTATTGTCCGATAAGAGTGAAACCTAGTCAACAGCAGCATTGAATGCTGCATGCTAATGTCATCAATAATTGCATAATATCATATCGAATTTGAACATTATATTTAGTACTATTTAAGGGAAGATCAACAACAATTTCCACTGATTTCTGCAGTTATTATTGTTTATATTTCAATCCAAGAGTAGCCTGCCTTAGAGTGACGATGACTAGCTAGCTACCATGTAGGAATTAAGTTGATGATGATAAGATATTAGGAATTTAGTTCAAGGAGTGGAAGAATTGAGCCAAATGATTCATACCGTGAAAGAAAATTGTATCCCAGCTCCAGGATAACGTAAAAGAATTCAAGCCGCCTCCACATCATTTTGAGGTAGTCTTGGCTCATGAACCTCTTCTCAGCAGTAAAATCCACCCCTTCTGTGGTCAGAAAATAACAATGAGGGTGCACAGACTTGCATCGTTCAAATGCCTTTGGATCCATGGCTAAGATGACCAAATGATTCAAAAGTTGCTCTGTTTGTTCACCAATGCGGAAACTCTCAAAAAAAAGATCAAGGACAGAATTTGGTTTGGCCCATGCTTCATTAAGTGTGGTGAGTATGACTGTCCTATCATTCATTGTAGCATTTCTCAACACCCTACGCAAATCTTCATGTTCTGTAGTCTGCTGGAGCAGAAAAGAATTCAATCAACATGAATTTTGAAGAGTTGAAATTTTAAGTTTGATGGAAAAATGTAAACTTTCAGTCATCATGGTAACCATGAATCGCCAATGTGGTACCAAATACCATAAATAAAACTCTAACAAGCAGGAAAGTCCACTTGACAAGTTAATCAGTTCCAAAAAGTAATTAATCACAAGAACTGAATTAGCTCTAAAAGTAATCTTGGACTTTTCTTTTAGCAATAGTAGTTTAGACTTGTGCAATCGGTATAAACAAAGTTACTTGTGAAACAAACTGCAATATAGCTAGGAGATCTTGATGCTCTAGTTGGCATACAGTGTATGTATTGAGCAAAGTTTTCTAAGGTGCTTTGGTGCTTATCTTCTTCACTCAGCAATGGATATGTTACAATTAAATTATTATAATTTTACATATTTTTGTTATAGTCAGAGGCTTCTATGTTGCAACTAATGCAATTTTCAGGATTTTGGTTTTATATTAGTTCTTATTTGTTGCCACACAGACATGAGCTACTAGAAAATTGAGTTTTTTGATGTAAGTTTTCAGTTTTGCCTAATACATATCACATAATGTATGAATGTTTATGTGAGTTAATCAAACTAGCTTTCTGAATTATTGGAAAGTTCTCACTTGACTTGAGTTTTTAATTATTTGAACAATTCAAAGAAGTGTCCACCACCAATTAAATTATTTTAATGATCTTCTGGATGAGTTCTTTTAGCATGCAGTTGTGCATGGACACATGAATCGTCCTTTGGATGCACTAAAAATGATGCATAATCTTGTATGTTTTTGTGAGTTACAATTTATTGCTTATATTTATGAAATTTCGTAGAACTGTTATATCATGAAACCAAAAATTCTATTCTGGTAGATTATTTCAAGTTCATTTCTCGCCCACAACCTTACCGTCTTAATTTCATTTTCTTTTCCCATTTATGAGATTTTCCTTTCAACAGTCAAACACCTCTAAAAGATCTTAACTCTCAAATTTTAAAAGCTTTAATTAAAAAAAAACTAAATATGTGAGCTTCAAATTTTCTTTTTTTGATGGAAAAGGAGGCAGGGTCTGCCACCTGTATTTTATTGATAAATTGAAATATTTATAGAGGATGAGTCAAGAAAAGGATGCAGAGTAGAATTCAGTAATTGAAAAATACAGGAGAATTAACACTCTATTTACATTACCTGAGAAACTTATCTTCATACCTATAAAATCTGTTAACTCTAGAAACATGTAGATCCTCTCTGAGCCATATATAGTCCCATGAGCAATTCACTTTGTTTCCATTTCGATATCCTAAGTGATCTTCCAGTGTATAGATATCTCGGTGTTTGGTGATCAGTTACCCTTCATCATTCATTTTTGTCCTTCGCCTCATCATAGCTTGCCATAGCTCCATCCCGTCGCTCGTCATCAATCAACAATCACCGTAGTATCACTGGAAGTCAATTATTCAGATTTTATAATGATTATCTGCCAACTGTGAGAGCCAACCTGAGAATTGAACCAAGAAGCAGGCCTATCCACTCCCAAAGCACCTGAGAAACCTGTAAATCTTTATACTTGTAAGGCCCGTTAGTTCTATAAACCTATAATTCCTCTATGAGTCAGATCCAACCCCACGCTGACATTGCTCTACCCCATCAGTTATTTATTATTTTTTATTGTTTGGTGTTCTATTATCACTTCATCTTTATGCTTCACATCATCTAGTCTCACATTTCCTTCACTCTCCATTGACTTTCAGTTGTCGAACTCCACAGTGCCAATAAACTGTATTGAGGTTTTACAGCAGCAAAATAATAATCCTTATTATAGATTCTCAAGTATGTGAGGAATTTGGGTATTACTACAGATATTGGCACAAGTTAGCCAATCTTTCAAAACTAACCAGCTAATTTTCATTGTTTTGAGAGGAGAGTTTGTTATGAATCTGAAGATCCTATTGTTCCTTTCCTTCCAAATGCCCCAGATGCAAGTGACAGCAATGCAATCCCATCCGAGTTTAAGAGCCTGTTGTGGTAGTCTTCCTCTCCATTCTCCCAAAATTCATGAATGGTGGGTGGAAGGGGGCCAATGTTGTTAAGTGTAGCTCTAGAAGGAGGTGTTTCCAAATTTATGTGGAGTATCTATAGGTGAGAAAGAGATGATCTGTGGATTCTTCTTCCATATAATAGAGCACACATTGAGGTGGAGCTGAAAATTTTGTTCTTGAGATTGACTGCTATGAGGATCTTATTAATGAAGACTAGCCAATTGAATACTTTAGTTCTTGTTGGGAGAGGCAAGCTCCAAATTATCTGGATAAAGCTTGAAAGGATACCACCATGGCTAAAGAAGGACTAGCATTCGCTGACTTTGAATTTTTGCTTTGGCTCCATCTCCAGATAATCATGTCAGCAGCCCCCTTGATGACAATGAAGTTAATAAGGCGTCAAAATTGTTGAAATTCATTCGTTACTTGGGTACTGAGTGGCCAGTGGAAGAGTTTATGAAGATTTTGGATGTTAAGAATATCATGAGCACATATCGTCAGGTTGTGTGTATGAAGGTAGAGCATTGGAAAGATGTCTATTAGTAGTTAACTTTTGTACCAGTGATCAGTCCAAAAAGCTGTTCTTTTCCATTCTCAATCTGAAATTCAATACCTACTTTAAATAATTGACGAACCTGGTGGACACTTTTCCAAGCAGCCGATGCCAACTGAATACCATGAGCTTCCCTTAGAGAAACTGCCTCATTTTTGTAGTGGATGTCTAATATAAGTTCCCTCCATTCTCTATTATGTTCTTTGTGGTATCTTCATCATCTTTTAAGTAGCATACACTTGTTGAATAATCGAAGATTCAGAATCCCCAATCCTCCAAACTTCTTTGGCCTGCATACTTGTTCCCATCTAGCTAGATGGTGTCCACTTGCATACTGTTTTCCTCCTCTCCAGAGGAAGTCTCTCCTTTGTTTGTCAATACGATCTACCATATTGGAAGGGAGAAGGATCGTTGACATCTAGAAAATGAGAAGAGAGCTCAGGACTGCATTGACCAGAGTAAGACATCCTCCAATAGATAGAAACTTATCTTTCTAAGCTAATAGTTTTTTATCTACTTTCTATACTAAAAAATTTCAGTCAACTGCTCTCTTTTTTTCATTGTTTAGTGAAAATCCTAGGTATATAGTTGGTAGAGAGGAGAAGGGACAACCTAAAATAGCCGCCAGTTGCTTGCTCTTTTCTTCTGATAAGTGGATACTATACGGTGCACTTTTATTAAAATTAATCTTCAATCTTGAAAGCAACTCGAAGGAGTAGAGGATAAACTTTAGGTGCTGAATGTAACTCTGATTGTCATCACTGAGGATCATTGTATCATCGACATATTGCAAGCATAAGACCTCTGATGTGATTTTTGAGTAGGCGATTCCATGGAGGAGCTTGTTTTTGGCAGCCTGCTGAAGAATTCGGTATACAGAGTTTGTAATGAGAATGAAAAGGAGTAGTGATATGGGGTCGCCTTATTTTAACCCATATTTTGCATTAATCTATATGATAGGGGTGCCGTTTATGAGTAGAGCCATCTTATTAGAAGATAGAATGCATTCTATCTATTTGCACAATGTTCATCGAATCCTCTTGCCTTCAGGATGGCGAGAATGAATTTCTAGCTGACATTATCGAAAGTCTTTTCAAAATCTAATTTAAAGGCTAAACCTCTAGATTTTGATTTGGTGATAGTAGCTATAATCTTCGCTATGCTTAGATAGAAATCATTTATATGTTGTTTTAATGAAAGCAGATTGGACGTCTGTGATCAGGAAACTGAGAACTTTAGACAATCTAGTACTTAATGCCTTTGTGATGATCTTCAACACCCCATTCATCAAACTAATTGGACGATAATCTCTAACCCCTCTGCAATCTTGCTTTTAGGTATCAATGAAACAAAAGTGAAGTTGAGCCTTGAGATATCTGCATCATGATTGAAAAAGGCATCAAAAAGTCTAAGGAGATTAGGCTTAAGTAGATTCTAAAATCGTTGGAAGAATTTTGCTAAAAAACCATCCAGACCTGGTGCCTCACCTTTAGGAAGATTGAAGACTGCTTCCCTAATCTCCTCTTTAGTGAAAGACTGCTCAAGTGTTGCTGCATTGCATAAGTTTTCAGAAAATATTACTGATCAGTCCAGCATCAGAGAGCTCTAATTCGTCTCTCCAAAAAGTTGAGACTACATAGAGGTAAAGGCATCTGTGATGATCTCTTTAGGATCTGTCATGACCTTCCCTTGGTGTTCAATGCTGGAGATAAAAATTTTTTCTTCTCCTATTTGACGCATAAGCATGAAAATACTTGGTATTTTTATCTCCATATTTTAGCCAGTTGATTCTCGATCTTTATCACTATAGGATTTCCTTCTTTCTTAATATCAGCTCCAATTGTGGTTTGAGAGATTGTCTTGGTTGAATCCGATCAGACATGAGGATCGTAGTCTCTTTCAGGGAGTCAAATTTTAGAATTTTTTATTTGATACTATTTTTTCTATGAATAATATTGCGATTGGCTGACCTATTCCATGATCTGAGTTTTGATCTAAGGTACCTTAGCTTATAAATAAATTTGTTGATGCATTTTTATCATTTGGCACTGCTGTCTAGTAGGCCCTTACCATTTCGTCAAAAACCTAGATGGAGAAGCCATAAGTTTTTAAAGTGAAATATCTTATTACCTTATGGGCATCGATTAAACTCCAAGAGTAATGGAAAGTGATTTGATGTTGTTTTTGATAGCGGCATAAACACTACAAAGAGATTTAGCTCCAACCAGTCAGTAGAAATCAGGCAATGGTCCAACATTGCCAATAAGGGAGTATTTCTATGATTGGACCAAGTAAATATCAAATATTTTTGTTTGATCTCAATGAGCTGGTGATTATCTCTGAACATATTGAATTCGTTCGAGATAGAGCTATCACCACCTATACCCTTTCATTCTTTGGTGAATCGGATGGCATTGAAATCTCCAATAATGACCCAAGGGCCTTGCCAAAGTTGTTGAATCGAGGTAAGCTCTGAGAAGAAGTTGGATTGCAGGCTGTGATCATTAGGTCCGTATACATTGGTAATCAACCAGTCCATGCTACTAGGAGTAGAATGAATAGGACTATGGAGGATGCTGAGAGAGTATGTGCCTACATAGAAGAGGATTCCTTTAGTTTGATTCGAGTTTTAGCAATTGAGAAGGCCCCCTCTCGAGCCATTTGCATTGAGGGCCTACCAGGAGTCAAAGTTCATGCCACAGGCTGTAGTGACATGATTGGAAGGGTCTCTTTTAGCTTTGTTCTTGGAAGCAGGAAATCATGCATCAAGATTGCACAACAATGTCATGAACTAATTTCCTTTTGTTTGATTTGCCTAATCCTCTCACATTCCAGAATAATGTCACTAATAGTGACATGGTAGGAGACAATGAAAAATAGAAATATGCATTGAAGCATGACAGCATACAACCATGGAACATGCAGAAGCAACCTAGTTAATCCCGATTCAAGTGATAACTTTCTAATACAAAAGGCTAGCAGGTAGGTATTGTGCTGTCCAAACAAAATCGAAAGCAAATCCATCTGATAGGCTGATAGCTAGTATGAGAGATGAAGATGGAGAGAAGTGATGAGGTCTGCTTGGATATTGTCATTCCAAAAAGTCGCTGACTCATGGATTCATAACACTATAATTAACCTATTCAAGGGCAAACTGGTGTTGCCTGGTTGCCTCTTGCTTTCTCCATATCTCTCAATTTGGTGATGTCTGAATTACTGTAGTTGCTGAAGATGATGCTGCAGCATCTACCCAATGTTTTGACTTCAGCAATGGTGAGGGAGTTACTGTAGAGCAGATCTTGTGATGAAAGCTCCGTCTCAATTAGACCCAAAGATTTAATCTTCTTTGCACACAATCTAGCGCTACACTTCACAGGTGTAGAAGGTAGAGTTTCAGTAGGGTGTGGATTTGCAGTGGTCGGATGTCTCACTTGGCCATAAAGGGTTTCAGATTCTTTGCTCATTGGTTCGCCATCTATTGCATACAAAACTAACAGGATAGATGAGAAGGCCCTAGCTACTGGGATAATTTTTTGTCAGAGACAACAAACGGCTTCCTGTAACTATAGGAAGAGGTAAGGGTGATGAAGTCATACCACTGGATGAAGTTAGGTCGAATGATAGTGAAAGGGAGGAGGCAACGGTCTCTGGGAGTTTGAAATTTAAATCTGAAGGGGTCATCCAGTCTGCAGACAAATCTTTTGCAGTAAAGCCAAAATGAGATGGATGATGGTCGTCTTGTTCCCGTAATGGAGCACAAGGGAGTTACCGATGGCACTGACGAAGACTTGGTTAGGTCGGATTAGATTCCAAATGGTGGCGATGGTCTCTTCCAGCAATGACCATAGTCTACAGCTCTGAGGTTTGGCCGGCCGACAGTGAGTGATGGGGGGTAGATTGTTCCTCGGCTCTGGATGTTTCATGATCCATCGAAGAAGTTGTATCATCCTGCTACTACTGCTATCATCCCTCTTCTGAGTGAGAAGGTGTGTGCATTTTATTGTTTGTCCCAAATTCCCATCCATTATCTTCTCCATTATCTGTGTTGTCCAGCGAGCCCATGGTTGTGCCATCAAAAGTTGGCTCTTGTTCCAAAATAAAGTTTATCACCACAGAAACTTTGAAAATGTGTTGACCAATATTCATCTCAACTATTTCTAGGATGAGCTCTATATTTTCACAAAAGAAAATGATGTCAAAGCTTGTTAGGTCTTCCCATCAAAGACTCGATTTATTAGCTCGATAGGGAGCCCCAAATCTTGAAATAATTATTACAACGGCGTCTGCAATCCAAAGTTGGAGAGGAAGGTTAATCAATGATACATAAACTTTAAGTTTTAGTCTATGTTGAGAGGCACCCCTATAAGGATCCCAATGATTAACAATCAGAGTAAACCTATCTCCACGGATGTGTCCTTGGGCCATGCGGTAGTGAACTGTGTCAAAATTAGGGCAAGAGAACAAGAAGGTGCTTTGTGAAAGCTTCCTGGTGGTCCATGAAGCAGACCTGTTGGTCCTTCGGGCAAGGGTGGAGGAGACATCAGCAACCTTGACTGGTCTGCCAAAAACTTCAACAAAAGCTTCACAGTGAAGATACTCAGAGATGTCTTCACACTCGCAGGAGGGTGGCAAGAATACTTTTCGAGTGGATGGCTAGTTTGGGATAGTTAGTGGTGGGCTCCTGCTAGCTTGAATCTTGGTGGTAGTGGTTGTTTGCCGAAGTGGGAAGTTGATAGGTTTGAAGAAGCAGGGACTTTGCAAGATCTGGCAAAGTGTCCAAAGCAATGGCATCTAAGACACTTTATCGGGTTCCGACAGCTCTGCTTAAGATGGTCACAGCTTCCACATCGAAAATAGAGCCCTTTTTAAAGGGTGGATGGGTAGGCGGGGATCATTTAGCTAGCGAAGTTTTGAAATCAGGATTGGCTGTTGTGTTCCGTTTGACGTGATGGTCGTCCTTGCCGCTTGAGAGTTTCAGGTCGAAGATTTTGCTATCCACGTTTCGCTGGCTGCAATGATTTCAACATTGCCTTTAAGAACTGCTGCATAGCTTTGACACTGCACATCTTTGCCATTAAGTGTATATCTCCCACATTCTGTCGCAGATTGTCGTGAAGTGAAGGTTGGGGACTGTCAGAATTTAGAGGTAACTGAAGAGAAGTTAAGGAAGTTATTGTCTAAACAGCAAAGGTGATCTCGTGGTAGGTCGGGGTAATGGTGATTTGCTGTGTGAAGGGTAGAGATCTTTCTTAACTACAGGTCAGGTAGAAGTTTTGGATGCCATAGACAACCTCCGCCCAATGGAACAGTATTTGCTCTGGACAGTGGCGGTTGATGGCACAAGGCTCGAGAGGATGAGGAGGGGGGGGTTCAGAAGGATTGTTGAAGAGATACGGTTAGATGGCTTTTTGATTCGGTGTCTTTTCCATGGGTGGAGATTTTGGCGTGCATCATTTGCTTTCATAGATGGAGTGTGAATCCATTTCCCGTTGATAGGTGGGAAGGGCTTGAAGAAGCGTTGACGCGTTGTGGCAGTGGGCAAAGAAGGCTTCTTAGATGAAGGTCTTTGTCCCAGGTTGAGGATTTAAGACGCTGCAGATGAGATCCGATCCTTTGATGTTTTTTTCTTTGCTCTCTTCTGGCTTGTTGAGATGAGCCAGTCTTCCAGCAATTTGTGGTCGGTAATCTTGAGCTTGGGGATGGAAGGATTGGAAGGCTCGTTGGGTGGTTAAGGTTTCTCCCTCTAAAATCGCCGAAGCATCTCTCTCTAAAAACTCTCGCCATTAAGCTTGGGGAGCATACACACCTTTTCCTTGAGACAACATTAGATTATTCAACTATTTCATTTCTTTCATCAAATTCTTTAACTTACCTTTTTCTAACCAAAATAATTCTGGTTCACTTAGACCAGGTTGACAAAGAGGAAATTTAAGCCAATTACTATCTGATTACTGTGGATAAAAAGTAATATCAAGATCAGAAAATATGCAATTCTCATATTTAGCAAATTAAATAGAAAATGCAAATTAGAATTAATGGTTTAATTGCATAATTGATAAATTATTTTGGTATTCTAACAGAATTTTTGAACATCAAGACAGGGTTCTAAAATATTAGAAAGGTCAAACAAATAAAGCAAATCTTGGAAGTATTGGAGCAAAGAGAATAGCCAGCGCAAAGGCCAAAGACACAGCTAGGATTTTGATAGAAGCAGGGCAAGTTTTATAGCTTCTCATATTCATTTAATTCAAACTAAATAATTATAAAATTAATTTTACTGCTAAAATTATTTAAAAACTATTTAAGACAAAAATTAAAAGAAGTCAAAAATCGAAAACCAGCCAAGATAAAAGCCTCACAAAATCAATATTCAATTCAAAAAAGGACTATTCATGATCTCCATGGTTTGAATTCAACAGAATTTCTTATTGGAGAAAACCGGGACTGGAGTTCCTTTTCCTAAGAAGATAAAACATATTACTAATATCAGTGCCATGAAGTACTAATATATTTGATATCCCACAATCAAAACCAATTAAGAATTAAGCAATAAGAACAACAAGAAATAGAGAGAAGTATGAAAAATCCAATAACATCAGTGTCAAGAGAAGAAAATATTAAAATAAATGAAATGAAATTGAGGCTTATTGCACGCTACTTTTTAGGAATAGGAGCAATATCATGGTCAGAATCTTGAGTCCCTTTTGTCAACTCTTGCTTGAATAAGTTCATGCACTCCAATGGAGTGTGTGTGCGTGCGTGTAGAGAGAGAGAGAGAGAGAGATGTCCCACAATCGTAGAAGGGTAGAAAAAGATGGGAGGAGAAGGAGGAGACGGCTGCTAGTCTGTTTGATTCTGCCATAGACTCGGATTTCGTCGCAATCCGAGGCACGTAGAAAGAGATCTTGCCAAAGCAAAAAGATGCGAAAAGATATAACAATTTTAAACTTGTGCATTACCTCTCTACTTTGTCTTTCAATCTTCGAAGCTTGTGCAACTTCTGTAATTCCATCTTCGTGCATGGAGATGTAAGAAAGCATGCACACGACGGCCGCGGCTGCCCCAAGAAGAAAACATAAGAGATGTTTGAGGCTATTCGCCATCTTCGATGCCACTGGAGGCCTTCCTTCTGATGCAAGAGAGAGAAAAGGAGGAAGATATACTGCGAATGAGATTTGATACTTAATTGGTTCCTAAACAGGCAATACCGTCGTCATATATTTAGATTCCTTCATAAAATCTGCAGGTTTTCATAAGGTCCATGATTGCCTTTTTTTTTTTTTGGTTAAGGCATGATTGCTTTCCATGGTCGATAGATTTGGACCTTGAGAGAATGGACTTATCTTTTGTACCAAAAAAAGGGAATGGACTTACCTTGGAGGTACCTTGGCACAACTTTCTTATTCCCTCACTCTCTCTATGGAGGACGTAGGAAGGTTAGTAGCTTAGTGTTCGATAGCGTTTTCTAGATTATAGTGGTAATCATTTTCAGGAATTGAGATTTCCATGAATTTAAAAGTTATCCTAAAAATATTAATGCAGCAATAAATTGATGCATTTGTGATGTGGGTTATTAGATTTCAGAGCCTATTGAATCGTTGATCTACTAAATTATGCATATGATTATAATTTTCAAAACTTAATTGCGTAAGAAAATCTTATCAATTGTGTAGATGAAATTCTTGAATTTACTAATATTAAATATATTCTGCAAATAATTTCAATTCATGATTGCTGCATACTAAATTGTATATTTTAATTAGCTAAATTGTTTCTAAAGAACAAGGCATCAATACCTTGCTATATAGATGAAATCTTATCAATTATATAGATGAAATTCTTGAATTTATTAATG
>KE504722.1:326591-346461 GCA_000441515.1 Elaeis oleifera
ATATATATATAAAACAGATTAAACCCTCTTGTAAGAGGGACTAAAATTTTATAATGCAACAAAATCAGGACAATTTAATATTCTATTCAAATAAGCAACTAATAACAATTTCTAGATTGACTATAGGATTTCATTCTTAGATTGTTGGAGCCACGGCACCTAGAAATTGCTAATTATTTTTTCTGAACAGATAGAAATTGCTAAAACTGCAAAATTAATACTTTAAACTTTAGCAAGAAAAGTTTTGCAAATTGAAAGAATGAAAGCTTACCTATCAAGGTAGATGAAAACACGATCCTAAGGATGGAATCTACCTCCCTCATACAGGTTTGCAGCGAGAAAGTAAATCAAAAAAGAGTAGAAAAGAATAGACAATGGGGCTCTATCTTTCGTGGACCAAGCCGCAACGTAGGGCCTCACTAGATTTGGATCAAATGCTTGCTAAGATCTTGGACCTGGAGCCTTCTTTTATGACATGACACGCTCATTGATATCCATAACGCGTACGTTACAAAATTCAACTTGATTTGTACCGTAGCATTATGGAAATCAAATTCAAATTTTAAATATAAGTTGTAGGACACGTAGAAAACATGCCTACCATACTTGCGCACATGTACAGCATGATGAGCCGAGCCGAGCTGTGCATCTATTCACCAGCTCATTATCCTTAGAGCCCAACTTGGGATTAAGGGAATAGGACATTCATAAATGCAAAAGTAATTGCACTTACACATTCAATGTGGGACTGTTAAAAATAGGTTTTAACATTTTTTGAATCAATTAAAAAAATTAAATTGATAATTATGGTTTTCCAGATTCATCATTTTGATAAAAAAGATCGTCCGATTAAGAAAGAACGGTGATGATTCTTTATCGGCTCCTCGTAGTCATGATCATGGTTGGTATGCGTAATTTTTCAAAATCAGAATAATTTAATATAAAAATAATAACCGATTCAATAAATTATAAAATATTAAAATATTTTAAATAATTTTTCTTTCAATTTCCGACCAGCATTTCTCCACCTCCTATTGTTGAAAAACATTGAAAAGAGGCCACGAAGACGATGGATCATGGTATTTCATTATTTGTGCTCGTAGATGGTCGTGGAGGATGGAGTCGAGAAAAATGATTGGATGGGACCAGCACAGATAAGTAGCCGGGCCGGTGCTTGGAGGTAGCAAGCAAAGGGTGGGGGGGCAATGCAAAGGTTGGGGCCTCCGTGGAAAGATGGCCGAGTTGGCACTTGGAGGTAGCATGCAAATAGAGCGTGGCAACTCGACAGATAGGGCCAGTGGTGAGAGGTGGTCGAGCCAATGCCGCGAGGTGGTGAGCAAAGGAAGGTGGCCAGGAAGACACTCAGAAAAGTGATCGGAAAGATGCCCAGAGATGGAGAGGTTCCAGCATGACAGATGGGACTGGCACAGAATGGTCGTCAGAAAAATGGTGAGGCTGCCAGCATGAGGATGCAGCGGGCAAGAGGAGGAGGCAGCAATGGGAAGGAGGTGGTGCGATGGAAATTAAAAAATTAGGATTTAAAAAAAAAAAAAAGCTATGGGTTGACCAGTTAGCAACATGCTAAGATTAAATTCTCTTAATTGACCTTATGTAATCAATCATTGAGATATTTTCTGCTTTTTTATAAATATATTTAAGGAGTACCATAGCAGCCCTCTATTGAAATTCCATTTACAAGTTTGAATCTCTAAAAAATAGGAAATTAAAAATTTCTAACAATAGATACATGTCAAAGACAGGAACAAGCATTGCTCAAAGATGGCAGTTCACTACTATTCATAATTTGGAAACTCTTAATTCCTCCCTTTTTTGCCTTCTCTTGGTAACCAGTCAAGTGCTGATAAACCTGTAGTCATCTCAGAATCATCTCAGTTGGATGTAATACTCAATGACTTGTTCCTTATTGCATCTTGAAATCTGCTTATAAATCTCATATACACATCACATGTTCTTTCTAATAAATCATGCTTCTTGCAGTCTCCCAAAACTACTCAACTATATCATGGTAGACGAGACTACCACATATATTTGGCTCCTATTTATTCCATGATAATGTTATAGCCAGACTAAACTTGACTAATTTCTTTTTGCCACCCCTTCCTTTTTTTTCATTACTGGAATAATTTTCGGTTAAGTACTCATTCTTCCCATTTCGGTTAAGTGCAAAAGAAGAGATCATTAGTCTCATATTGGTTGTAAGTCAAGGAAGACTCTGACTTATATAGGAGGGGACCATCCTTTCTACGTGAAGTATTTTTTGGAGGATAAAACCGTGAGACCCATAGGCCAAAGCAGACGATACCTCATCTACCAAACCATAAATCCTTAGCCACAATAGTGGTGCACCAAATAAGAGACCACCCCTGCAACCGTGGGGCTCCTCCCATCCATACACCAGTCTATAATAAGAATAAGGAGGAGGGCATCTTCCGTTTATACGCAGGCTCTCCTTGATTGGAGAATTATATTGTGGTATAAAAAGAAGGGATCGTTAGTCCTATATTAATTATGAATTAAAGAAGATTGTAGCTTATATAGGAGGGAACCATCCTTCTCATGTAAGATGCCTTTTGAAAGATAGAATCATGAGTCTCATGAGTCAGAACAGACAATACCTCATATGTCCTTAGCAATAGATTATTTTTTTATATTTATCAAAAAAAAGTTTTCTCAATCATGCTACCATCCTTACATATATATATTTTGTTCATAAGGAAAACCAGCACATTACCATCAACATCCATCTTCCGCACTGCTCTCTTTCATCGCTGCTTCAATCAAGAAGGAGGGTCACAACACAAAGTTCAACAGGACTCAGTCAAATAATTTGGGAAGCAAGAGTTTAGGGTGGAAAAGATAGATATGTTCAAATCCATCTCTGGTATCATGTCAGAACATCAGAAAATAGCAGCTATCAGAAAGGAAAATAGGAAGGAAAGGAAGAGTACAGAGGAAAGAGAGGAGAAAGAAGAGAGAAACAGAGAACATGTAGGAGAAAAGAGGCGCTTCATGGTTACAAAATCTGGCAGTGCAGCGCTATTTTTTCATTAATATGGAAAGAATGATTTCACCCTCAAATAGTGGCGTTTAATACAAATACCAGATGATTCATTTCAGCCACATCCAATTACAATACAAAATGTTACACATGTATTCAATCAACACTTACATACATAATCAATGTGCTTATAATTAACTTATTGTGAAAGCACCATGGACGAGGTCTAAATATTTGTTCTAGGAAGGTTTATTCTATCTTAACACCAGGGCAGCTGCGAGACTAATAATTTGCTGACCTGATTTAACGTTAGAACTAATCAAGTTATGCTTATTGGATCAGGTTTGGTATGGCATGTAAGAGATACCAGTACAGCAAAATGAATACTTCATTAGCAAACTCCAAGCCCATTTATTATGGGTTTCTAGAAATTCCATTTGTTCTAATTATATACACTTAATATTTGCACTAAACATTTCGATCAATTTCATAAGTATGAACAATATTTTGTTTGGCATCTCCGGTTTCTGTCAGGTGAAAATTACTAAACATCAAAGAAAATGCAAATGATATTATGAAAACATAACGTTAATCCCACCACAGTTATAAGGTTGTTTATGATGAAAGGAAATATTGGAGAAAATATTTATAAAAATTATATTTCAAATACATTCTCAAGTTTTTGACATGCCCAATAAGCAGACTCAAAATAAATCTGATAAGTAAAAGTTAAACCTCAAACCAATCCCACTTGGCTTAATTTGGGAATTAAATTATAATCCAAACCGGAGCCGGCATGTTGCCAACCCTAATTAGAACCATGAGCTCAGATAAAATCATAGGTAAGCATCATAGAGTGAGAAGATTGGCTAATTGTGCCACTGCTGCATGCGGTCAAAGTGACATTAGGTACACTAATACAAAACGTCAGTAACTTTCCATCAATAACAAACCTCTGTAATCCCTTTTGCTTATAGGGAGAATGAAAAATTATCTATTAAGGTCCAACAGAGCCAACATAAATAAAACAAATTGCAGCAATCAAAACACCCCTCTGAATAAGTAAAAGTGGACGGATTGGAGGACTGGAAAAAAGGCCTGGAAAAACACCATGGAGATGCAAGGATTCAAGAGATCCTAGAAAATCGATGCCTGATACCTGTTGGCTTGAAACAGCTGTTAACCCAAGGAATACATTTAAACATGTGTAATATGTGTGACCGCACATAATTGGCTTTAGCAACACTTCTTTAGCAATCAAAGAAAGATGAGGAACTTGATTGCTAAAGTAGATGACCAAGTGACTTTCTTCCTTTTGCCATGAATCTCAGTTTAATGGCCTCTAATGTTTGTGCTCTGCTGCTTCCTTTGCTGTAGTTCTCACTGGCTCTTACATATTCTACAATCTTCTGATTTTTGTTTACTATTTTTTTCCTGAAATCGAAACCTTTTACAATGTTCCTGAATTCAAATCTTTCTTCTTTTATGAATCATTCCAAAATCCTAGATTTAGCAGGCATTTTGTGAAAAGCATCAGTATCTAACATTGTCCAGAGAAGTGCTGGAAATGAGAATTGTGTAACTCATTAGATATGGTATTTTAATGAAATACAACATGGTTCAGTTGTGTAGAAGAATAATCAAAGAACAAGATGTACAGTTCATCTTAGTAAGCCATCACATGGTATACAAAGGATAAGCTTACAAACTATTGGAACATCTTTCTCTTCGAAGCTTTTCCTTTTGTTATATGAATGTTTTATGGAGCTTCGAGAGTTGGGAAACAATCGAAGGAAAAGCATGCTTACTAGTTACATTTCATAGGAGCAGCACAAACCAATTCAAGACCCTGGGTTTTTTATGGAGACTTGCATTTATCTGGAACTCTCCACGCAAACCCTCCCGTTCTTTCTGATCTGCTGGTAGAGCTGTGTAGTTTTTCCAGTCCTCAAGGAGAATTCTCAGGTCATGGAGTTTGTTTCCAATACCGACGCAGCAGTTTGCGTGCATTGTGCAGACCTTGTTTAGGTTCTTGCTAGGTTGACAAAACCCACCAAAGTAAGCTGTGTCCAGAAATCTCATCTCTAGTTGGAACTTGGCGAAAAAATTTTTGTCCTTTTTCATTTTGTTTAATACCGTTTGTTCATTTTTCCCTGGATACAGTTTCCGAGCAAGGTACCAGTACTTGTAAAATTCAATTGTCTGTTCACAAGACTTCACATAGACAAATCCATTATTGGGCAAATTGTGTAGATCAGAAGAATTCCCATAGAAAAAATCACTAGCTATCATAATATGAGCATCGCCGGAGAAGTGTTGGAAAGGACTTCTGAACCACATGATATCCATGTCCTGCCAGCCAAAGTTGAACATGTTAAAAAGATGACCATGCACATAGAAGAGGTTCACTTTAAAATGATTTTTACACCATATGTGCACCATTTATTGATAAAACAAAATGCATCAAGAATGCATGCATGCCAATGTTTTGTCCGAGAAAGAAATGTAATCAAATGCAGCATTTAGGTCCTTATGCCGATATCATAGATGATCGCATGATTTCATTTTCCCATTATGAAACTTGTTTAGATGTTCTTTGAGAGAAGAATGAAATTGAGGATAACATTAGAGTAACAATGACTACCATGTATGGTAGTGGTTGTCACTGATAGGAACTTAGAGAAAAAATAAAAGTAGAAGATTTTATGTGAGATACCGTGAAAAGGAAGTTGTATCCCAGCTCCAAAACAGTTCCTAGGAACTCAAGCCTCCTCCACATCATCTCCAGGTAGTCTGGGGTCATGAATCTCTTCTCAGCAGCAAAATTCATGCCTTCGATGTTGAGGTAATAGCAATGAGAGTGCTTTGTCCGGCATCGCTCAAATGCCTTTGGATCCATGGCTACGATAACCAAATACTTCAGAAGTTGCTCTGTTTGTTCACCAAGGTGGAAACTCTCTAGAAAAAGGTCGAGGATAGAGTTTGGCGCCGCCCATGCTTCATTAAGTGTGGTGAGTATAACTGTACTATCATTCATCGCTGCATCTTTCAACACCCTGGCCAATTCTCGACGTTCTATAGTCTACTTTCAGAAGTGAAAATTCAGTCAATATGAGATCTGAATTTTGATAGGAAGGTACAGATTAGCAGTCATTTTAATTATTTATTCAAGCAAGATGGTGCAGTAAGTTTGATATATCACTTAGGGAAGCTTCAACAATGAATCCACAGAACCAAAAAAAAAAAGGAAAGAAAGGGGAAAAATCCTGTTAAGAATGATTATATTGGTGGTTTTCTTAATAGCAGTTAGACTTTTGGCAAACCAGACGGATTTAGAACTGTCAGTCCGAAGGAGTTTGTGTTACTATTAGGATAGAGCTATTTACTTTGAATGTCTTAAAACCAAGCTTATCTTGCTGATTACTTAATGACATTGCTACATCATTAAAGCATATCGCCGAAAATAACTAGCAAGTGTTTTAGAATTCAAGTTGAAATTTGAACTGCTTCAGACAAATCCTTGGTTCTAAATTTAAATTTGATAGGCCCAAGTTCCATATGAAGTTGATGAAAACCATTGATTTTTTTTTTTCCTACATGGCATGATATGCAAAACCTGAGCAAGGTTTTGAGCCCGTAACTGATGCCATCTTCTACTTGCAGAAATGCATGGAAGACATCAAGGATCTGTTGGGAATTGTAAGTGGTCTAAATGACTACATTAAGTTTCTTTGGAATCTACCTACATGCATGTATCCTACATGCATCTTGTTCCTTGACTATGTACATTCATCAGCCCTTGACTTTCAACATTCATCATCCCTTGACTTTCTACATTCATCCTTGGTGTACTAAATGCATTTTTTGGTTCATGCATGCATGTGAATGACACAATTTTTCATTCAATGAATGACTTAGATTCATCTTGAAGAACACAAATACATTCAGATTATGTTCCAAAATTAAATGTAAGTTAGGAAGATTAAGAGTAACTATTTAATTGGTTCATTGATGGGAAGAACCATGGAAGGCTTATATAAAGGGTTCTTGGTCCCTCTCTCCACTCATGCATTATCCAATCAAGATTAGTTCATACCCATCACTAAGGACATCATAAAAGGGAGAGAGAGTTGGAGAGGGAAGATCAAGGTAGCCAAGATAGTTGGAGAGGAAAGATCAAGGTAGCCAAGACTTTCTTGGCTTCAATATTCAAAGAATTTAAAGGACAGTGCCCAGTTTAACAAAACTCTATGAATCAAGGTATGTTTATATATTTGTTAAATCCTGAATTATTGTTCCTAAACATCAATAAAAGTCTAACAGGATCATCTGAACCAACCAGACAGCAAGGTCTTGAGTCACAATAACAAACAAAGCAATTGTTGAGAATTCTCATGGCTTCCTCCATCAAGCCAACCTATTTTCCTATTGGCACCAACGTGTGTAGCAGAGGAGTCAGTTTCATGTTTGAAAATTTCATGGATAATTGACCAATTATATGAAAATCTATGGTCCAATCTTAATCACTCCATGTTGCATAAGTCGGAGAAGATCGGACAAAAATCAAGTTACATATAAGAAACAGCTAGATGTCATAATCCGTTCTTATCATAAACAAGCTTATTTTACAGCAGCAATTTATTATTAACCAGAATGTTTCATATTAATTATAATTTGTTTTCATGACTTCTAATTGATTTGCATTGATAGATTCAAAAATAATGACTTCAAACAAGCTCATGTAGTTTCCATGGTCTTTATCTGAATCCAACAAATGATAACAAATCAAAATTTAGAGTATTTTGTCTCCTTAATATTTATTGGTATATGCAGATCCATTTAGTAAATTAATCAAAGACAGTATTAGAATCCAAGTTTCTGACGGTTGGCTCAAGTTATGGGATTACAGCTATCTTTTTCTGTGCAACCTGTTGCAAAACTTTTAGTCAGGTAAGGTGAGAACTAGTCAGTGCCCTCCCAGACAAGCATTATCTGTCCACCTCATTGGCTGACAGGCGTGAAAGGCATGTGCCAAAGACTTGGTGCCACTGATATCTAAGCCAACAAGGACAAAGATCTTGGATTTTTTTGATCACTGGAGGTGGTTAAGGGGAGTGGATGAGAAGCCAATGAAATAATGAAGAGGATATTGACCAAAACTTTAGGGAGATGAGCATCTTTTAAAAAGATATTCCCATGAGTGATAGGTAACCCTTTTTTTTTTCTTTTTGATTGTGAAATTATGCTTTATCTCATCAACTTAATTTCCATTCTTCCTGGCTTCTACTCTCCTAGACTTCACCGCAGTGCCTATGCTTCTTGAACAATTGTTAATCTAGGAGAATGGGTTAATTGAGCCCAAATTAACTCCCTTCTTAACAATATTTATCATCATATCATGTGATTGAAACAAAATAAAGCACCTAACTATATAATATCATTTTTGAGGCTTAAATGGTCCTACGCACTGAAAGGAACTTTGATAAACATCAGAAAGGCAGAAGCTGCAAGGTAGGAGGAGATAGAAAGGGTGAGGAAGACAAATTATATAACAAATAAACTTATCAAGAGTTATTAAAAAGTTTAAAGGAAACATAGAAAAGTAAAGCCAAACAAAAGAACAACCAGAACGCAGTGGGCAGCTATTAATGGTAGAAGGAGATAGAAGGGGAGACGAAGACAAACTATATAACAAAAAACTTATCAAGAGTCATTAAAAGTTTACAAGGAAACATAGAAAAGTAAAGCCAAACAAAAGAACAACTAGAAGGCAGTGGTGCAGCTATTAATGGTGCAAAAAGAGAGGTAAACACATAACTAAGTTACCTTAGCTCCGAAACTCCGGACTCGTAGCCCTTCTATCCCGGCAACTTGATGCATCGATAGGTATGATAGTATGCACGCGGCAGCGGCTGCTGCTCCCAGAAGAAAACAGATGAGAGGCTTGAAATCATTGAACTTCATCATTCTTGATGTATGAGGCTTCTTTTGAAGAAGAAAGGGAGGAAGGAGAGGAAGAGATATATGAGTATATTATTTGGTGATCGGTAGTTAATTTCCTATGTTACGTCTCAACGAAGTTGTTATAAATCTTACGACAATTCTGTGTTAATAACAACTTGGAGAGGTTTGGATGGATGGAGTTGTTTAAATGAGATGAGCGGGTCTTTCTCTGATGGAAAGTGGGTAGAACTTTCAAAGTCGTAGCCGCCTCTCTCTAGGTCTGGCGTGCCATAGTCTATCAAAAATCTTTAAAAAAATAACGCTGTCATTTTGCTGCACTATTCTAGATGGAATTTCCGCTTAATAAGATTGATTGATTAGGTAGACGTCGCCTTGACTTCCTTGGATCTGCTTCTTTGTTTCTTTTTATTTAAAAAATCAATGAAACTCAGAGAAAAACATGTTTGATTCTATTATGTTTATTTTTTTATTTTAAAATTAGTTTCTAATATTTTTACATATAATAAAATAGGAAGTCTTTATTTTGCAAAATAAAAACTCATCTTTTATCACTATTACTGATATCCCATTCATCACAATCATCATCATTGTATCTCCATATCCTTCATCGTCGTCATGTTTATTGTTATTTTCGTCACCATTATTATGATTGCTTCCATTATTTTTGCTGTCGATATTGCTGTCACCATCACTACAATTGTTATCAAACCACCATCATTATTATGAATCAAACATGATGTTTGACGTCACCGTGAAATATACAAGATGCTTTTAGACTTCGATGGCACAAAGGGAACAACTCTCTCATAAATTACTGTAAGACCCATAAATCCTGGTTAAGGCAAGATTAGAACTCACATCTCTTGTACATGGCGATGCCAAACACAAAGCATCATAAACTAGCACCTTATACATAAGAAAAGACATAAGAAATGAAAGATCCATCAAAATCTTTTAAGGTAGGTCCATCTTGCAAATTGTGGTATTGTTCAATCATTCTCATGCCCAATATATGCAATAACAAAATGGAATTTCAAAAATGAAACACCTAAATGTTACTGAAATGGTTTCTTTTCATTCTAAAGTTCTTTAGTTTATGGTTAGATGTCTGTATTACTAGTGTTTATCTTGAAACTCGGCTACCAACATCTATTTACAAAATCAATCTCCTTACAAAATTTTATATGGTCATCATCCTAGCAACCGGTATCTCTGTATGTTTCTCTGTGCATGTTATCTCTACTTGCAAGATAATGGTCTAGCAAATTTTCTCCCAAGTCTCCTTTTTGTGTTTTCTTACATTATATTCCCAGATGATATTGTTGTTTAGGACCACCCAATGGATGTGTTTTGACCTCACATCATGTTCAATGAATCTTGAATTCCTGAGCAGCAAGTTTAACGATTAATGCATAAGAATTTTAATATAAAAATGCTTGCAATGATAAGATGGTACTTGAAAGCACCTTTTTCTTTCACTTTTCTATCTTCATTTATTTTGATACGTTTAATTTTTTTGAAAAATAAAATAGGTTAATTATATGAAATGAAATTGCCACCCTCCGTACCTTTTGTACAAGTCCCATTTTCATTCTACGTAGAATTGATAGATAAAGGAACAATGGTAAGGTTCATATCATGATGGATTCAATTACAACAATAAAGGCCTTAACTTATTTTTTACTAAGAAAACCATGGTAATGAAAAAAATGAAAGGATGAATTACAATTGTGACCATTTGATACAAAAGAGTAGAGAATGAGTGATTCATATGAAAATGCATGGACACTTTAGTGATCTATATAGGTAAAATTGACTGCAGGTGAGGAAAGCGGATTCTTACCTTTACAGGAAGAATTTATAAAAGAATTCATAAAAGAATTTTGCATATATACTCATGCAAATATAGCATATTGGTTTTGTGCCCTCAAAAACCACTATTTTCATATAAATTCCTAAAATTGCCTGCCTTTTGTAACAAGACACTTAGATTTTTGATTGAAGGTGCTACTAACCTTTATAAATGTCAAAACTCTATTATTATTTTGAATCAACACTCTGGATAAATTTATACAAAATATAAATTGAATAATAATGTTTTAGAAGTACTGATGACTTTTTATACTTAATCCACCGAATGTTCACTTAGATGGTATCACCTCTTGCTGCATTAGCAAGAGGTCAAAGGGCTCGATTTCGATTAGAGTTAGCTTCCAGAATCAGAATGTGTAGAAAAGTGGGAATTAGTCTCTTCTAGTTTGAAAGGAAAATAGGGGCATGATTTCTTTTTTGTAGCTCAAGTGTGACATGCTTAATTTAGGGTCTGTATTTTTTTTCAGAGTTCTGGCTCTTTCTTGCTAATAGTTGCAGGACCCACTGTGAGCTGGAGAAGAGGCCTTGGAGACTAGCATTCATTAGCTTCCTAGCTTTTTATCATATATATTGGTTTTAGCATGTGCATTCAAGAGATGAGATGACTGAGAAATGGAAGGAAACAGTATAGTAGTCAGGATTGGTTGGATGTTTTCTATCTTTCATGACATTTAATTGGGTATAAGAGAGGAATTGGAGCATGGTGGGCCAAATTTTTTAAAAGAGACAGATTAGATATAATAAATGGAGCTATCTTACCAAAAAAAATAGAAAAGTAGCTGAGACTTTTCAAGAGGTCTAAGTTGGAATCTAATGACAAAAATGGAGTCGAATTGGGGGTGCAGTCGACATGGAAGAATTGCCATTGTGGTCGTTGGTACATGCACTGCGCGTGGATTTCAGGATGTAGGGTGAGAAATGGCAGGAAAAGTTCCCTTGGAGTGGTTGACAGGCCTCTTTCTTTCTTTCTTCTTCTTCCTCTCCTTCTTCTCCTTCTTCTTCTTGTTCTTTTTTTTTTTTTTGACGCGTAACGTAGATGGGTGATGCTCCACAAGTAGTATCTGACTTGGTCTCCTGGACAGGTCAGTGGAAAAATATGAAGCAGTGGAGCCCAAACTCATTAAGCAATGTAAGTTGGGAACATCAAATTGGGGGTGGCGGTCAGGTTGGACCACATATAGGTCTAATCGTACATAGGATAGATAAAAGATTTTGAATTTATCGACCTAATTAAATGGCTCAAAAATCTAGATCCAAATTAATTTGATCATTTGTTAAATAACTTAATCCGATACATAATGGATTAAAACAAGTTGAACGGATTAAACAGTTAAACATTGCTATATGTGTATTGAACTCTCGAAGGATCTTGATTTCAAAATCGGAAATGAATTTAATATAGGTACAAGTAATGATAAAATCCATCGTGAATCTAATCTGAATATAGTAACTCTACTAATCCCTTACCCACCCTTTATGTTGGTTGCTCCACTTGCTGCTCCTATAAGTCTCGTCATTCGGTTATCCCATCACTTTCCAACCAAACCCTAGCCATAGTGTGATACCACTTTTCTCTCTAAGCCGATCGAACAACAACTAATCCACCACTCTTCATCTATGCTCTAACTCAATATTAATTTAATCTTTTATTTTGCCTACTATATTATGATCGTATGTTCTTGCTTCAATTCTCATGAAACATCTTGATACGACTATAGATTCTTGTTTTAATTTTATGAATCTAAACAATTTTAATTTAGTCTTTCTATATGTTAACTTTCTGAAAAATAATAATTTATCTATTATATTTTATTATTGTTGAAAATTTGATTTGTTATGTTTTACATCTTAGACTATTATTTTGTTAATATTATATCAAGTATTAAATTAATTTATATTTATTACTTGATTATATGTAAAATTAATTTTTAATTCCATCTAATTCGATCTGTTCAATATGTCCATTCTAACTTTACTGTAAGTATATGATTTTAATTATCAGATGAATATTAATAATGACTTGCATGATGCATACATGATTCGTTGCCCTAAAAGTTCACAAATCATGAAAAGGGAAATGTCAAGTGTCATGACAAACATAGCAATATAAATTTTTTCTATTTTTAAAGAGAGTTTCACTTCTCAAGAAAAAATATTTCTCTTGAAAGCCATCATCCCTTATTTTTCAAGATGGACTTTGATGGCAGTGTTGCAAAAAGAATACTTTAGTAAATAGTACCTGTTATAAGAGGTGCTGGTGGTGAATTCATAGCAGTAGATGCTGTCAAAATATTTAATAATATAATTTCAATAACAAAATTACATACGATTTGGAAGGAATTGAATTATGCTATTACCCATTGAAGGCTTCAAAATTTATTAGATAGTGATTCTATAATAATTGCTAAATGATGTTTTCACTTCCCCTCCATCTATTATCAATGGTAGTCCACCTCTATTATTGTAAGATTGTTGGAAATGATGTACTCATTATCTTGTATTGACATCGCACATATTATTTGTTTGATTGAAGATATTTCACATATTTACAAAGTGGTTAACACTGTTGTTGACCGGAAGATATCTTATGTAGCAAATCATATGGCATCAATATTATGGATTTCTTTTGCTGATCTTTTTTGTTCAAATTTTAAATATTTTATTTTTGATTATATTAATAATTAATTAATTTATCAAAAATAAGAGAGAGAAAGAGAGATGGAACCCTATTGAAATCAAAAGTATCTTTTTCTAAAGAGAGAGCTTCTCGAAAAGGAAAATCATCTAAACACCATCTTTATTGGTTTCTTGGATGCCTCCTTCCTACGAAATGGATAAGGTGAACTTCAATGCTTCTTGAAGGAATGGTCAGGCAAGAGCTAGTTCTACAATTAGGAATTATGCAAGAAATATATTATTTGTTGGAGCAAAAATAATTGTTGCATGTTCGATCCTTGAAACAGAACTTCGAGTAGCTTGGGAAGACTTGGCAATGGCAGCTATGTATTTAAATTTTACACAAATTTAGTTGAAAAGAGATTCAACAATCATTATCCATTGGATCACAAAATGACTTAAAAATGTTTCAGTTTCTATAGTTGACATTCATCTGTTCCATCATATATTGTTCAAATAGCTATATTCTGAGCATCTTTCTCGACAACCTATGTTTTTTAGAAGATAAATCAGCGGGCGAACTCTCTAGCAAGTCTTCAACGACATTCAAATTTTCATTCTTTATCACCTATGCTTCTTTATACAAAGATGTAGCTGTTAGCGGATTCATCAGCAATTGATTTTCTTAGCATGTTGTTCTTCTCTTTTGTTTGCTGTTGTCTTTATTTGTTTTATCAGTTCGTTTTCTGATCTGGATCTTCTGGACCACCGTATGTACTAAAAAATAAAGAAAATCACATGTGAAATAAAATATCAGAGTCAAACGGTCGAAATAGAGTCTCCAATTTGCAGAAGAGAGCGCATGTGGTGGGCCTCGAGTTGTCTGGGACGAGGAAAAATAATAAAATAAGTGGCGTCGAACCCTATGGTCGTCGGTGGTGTTTAGACCCCTTGAGATATTAAAAAAAAGTTAAAAATTTAATAAAAAAAACTAGAAAACACCTTTTCACTTGATGGGTGACATTCGGATAGAATAAGAGATAAAAAATTATTAAAAAACTAGAAACCACCTTTCATCAATGGGTGACATTTGGTTAAAAAATTGTTGGGTAAAAAAAATTCAAGATGGTCGCCATGTTGAAATATGATATTATAGCCTCACTCGTTTTATTTTTTTTTATTTTTTTTAGTGTTCCCTTTCTTTTTTTCCAATCAATGAATCGCATCATTATTATAGAAAGCAGTGATAATTTAGGGATGTGCCGCATGATAAATAAATCTAAGTTATAGAAATAAAATACAGCACAACCAAAAAATATCAGGGTACAGACTATTAATTGTGTTTCATAGTAAATGATTAACCTTTCACTCAAGCCGATCACTGGATGTTAGTGTTAGGTGATGATTAATCAAGAATATTGTCATGATCGATATTCAGGTGAAAATTGTAGAGGAATTCATAGGGGGCATAAATTTTCTTAATTTTTTTAAAAAAATCAAAAAGTATGCAAATCAGAAAAAAATTAATGAAAATATAAATACTGAAATATAAATATAAAAGGGCGTTTGGTTGAGAGGAGTGGGGTCTGGAATCGAAATCGGAATGGATGACTCTCGTTCCAATTGTTTGGTTGGAAGGAGTCCCATTCCGATTCCGATTCCGATTCCGATTCCGATTCCGAGGTAGAATGAGAATGTATCAATCTATATAGAACTCAATCTCTATTCTCATCTATGGATTTAATTTTCATTCTAATTTCGATTTCGATTTCGATTTCAGTCACAAATCAAACGTTTCTGGAGATTTGGCCATTTCGATTCCGATTCCAAACCATTTCGATTCTCATTCCCATTTTAATTCCGATTACGAGCCAAACACCCCCAAAAAATTTCTCTCTCTCCTTTTACACTGTTTGGCGGGCAGTTGGTAAAAAAAAGGCCCGTGGACCCGATCCCAACCACAAGGGAATATAAAAGCCTAATGTCCAGTGCAATGCAAAAGCTGGTATGCAAAGGCCAATCATCACGAACTTAGGGAGTTTGATAGGGAGAGTTAAAGGCTGAAATTAAAATATAAATGGATGGCTCTCTCATTCCAACTTTGTGGTTGGAAAGAGTTCTATGCTGATTTTGATTCCGAAAAAGAATGAAAATGATCCAATATACCTATAGCTTAATCCATACTCTTCCTTGAGAATTTGAATTTTCGTTCCAATTCTGATTCCGATTCCAATTCTAATTGCAAACCAAACACCTTTTAGTTCCTCTGACTCAATTAACAACTTCTTAGTATGGTCTCCAAAATGCTATATTTATATTTCAAAATGATAAAATCATCTTGGAAGGAGACTCGTCCACCGCAATATGAATTAATTAAGAGGCTACTTCCTACTTTGTATAATTTTTTTCTATGATCATATTTTAGAGAAGCTAATCAAATAGCAGATTATCTAGCAAGCATGCAGCATGTAGAAAGAACCTGGATAGAAGCTTTGCCTCCTATTTTGGCAAACTGTATAAGAGCTAACGTGGAAGGCATTTCTTTCATACGTCAGTGGTGAGTTACCTCACTTCTTCCTAACCCAAAAAAAAAAAAGGCCATTACAAAATGACTGTTGGCCCAGATCCAGGCCCAAATAGACCCCATGAACCCCAAATTAACTTTATCTTAAGAAAAGGATACGGCCCCCTCGTGGGATACAATCTAATGGAAACAATCAGTAGACGAGAACGATACACGCCCATATGACTCAAAAATTACAAGATGAGAAAATACTTAAGGCCAAAATCCATAACGCCAAGCCCGGTGCAGAAGCTTTCTCTTGCAGGTTTTTACAAAAGTATTCTCTTTAGAGGTGAAAATTTACGAGTCCACTAAATTTATGAGGTCATCAAGGATTAGCGTTGGAATGTAAATAATTTAAAAGTCAACAAGGAAAAGGGAAAAAATCATACAAAACAGAGCTCAAACTTAGTTTAATATGCAAAATGACATGATCTCGTTGGACCTTATGATCTACCATGATAACAACCATTACATAGATGTAGATTTTCTGATCTCAATATTTCATTCGATTTTGTTCCATATTTTTTTAAAAAATAGATTTAATCTCCTCAAGAGTAAGAGTTTCTTCTATAATTTTTTTAAATTAATAATAAAAATTAATTATCTATTTTATTCTTCATTATCTTCCTCCTCCTAATATGACCTCTTGATTTTAAATTTTCTCACCATACTGGTCTCGAGCAAACTCTGATGTAGCCCTTAAATATTTAAGGTGCACATCATGGGACGGATTTTCATGTATTTTGGTTGGATATCCATTTTCTATATTAAAAATTGCCTATGCTAGCAATGGGACATGTTGCTGCAGGACTCGAAATCTGAAGTAGGATGGATCGATTTGAGTGAGATTGGACTGGAGTAACCCTTGTGACCTAACGAAAACTCCAGCAATCTGCAAAATAAGTCAAAAAATTGGGTGGGATCCTCCGGTTCTTGACCCTCCGATATTTAAGTTAGTTCGAGCCTTGAGAACATGGATGGAAAGAGTGGAAGAGCAAGAGAGATTGAGTGGAACTGAAGGAGAACTGGGTGGAAACAAAGAGTCTAGCCTAATTTCTACCGACAGAGTCTTCCCTAATTTCAAAGGGCAGAACTTACCGATGGAGGATCCCTGGTCCTCTATTTATAGAGGGGCTGAGGAGGCCGTTCCAAAGTTTATTAGGCCATTAAAGGAGTTTATTATGTGGTTAGAGAGCCACCTGTAAGTGAGTTGATGCACAGCTGTACATATGAACAGGACATGAGATCGTGGCTAGCTGTGCCTTAATTGAGAAAACCATCACGGACATTTGTAGAATGATTAAGTCTGTTATTATAATAGTTCACCTTGGTAGACGATCGGAGTGAAATAGAGATGTCATAACATTCATCTCGGATAGTGAAGTATCAGGGTTCAAATCGATAAATATCCACCTGAATATTTTTTTGCTAGCTGAGATGTCATCCGAACAGAATGCAAGGATGTCTTTCATTCAGGTCGGTAAAAATTCAAGCTGAATATGCTAACCGATCAATTAGTCTGCCAGGACCTGGTGCTTTCAGATTGACATCTCTTTGATTTTGTATGATGATGCCATGTATCTTGAGGCTGGTTTAATACACCAACACTTTACCCTCCATTTTTTATGTCTGAGGTGATAATCCTCTAATCGGACTAGAAAGTAGAAGTATCTTTATAAGGCTAGATTTTCATCAATTTGGGAGGCATTTGTCATAGAGACCGAATTTTACCAGTCAAGATATCTTATCTCCGAATTAGAATTTTTAGTCTGATTTTTTACCGACCAAGAAATCTTATCTCCATACTTGAATTTTCGATCCAATTTCTATCGGTCAGGAGATCTTATCTTTACAATTGAATTTCGATTCGATTGTTTACCGATCAGGAGATCTTATCTTCGTATTTGAATTTTCGATCTGATTTTCATTGATCAGGAGATCTTATCTCCATACTTGAATTTTGGTTCGATCGTTTACCGATCAGGAGATCTTATCTTTGTTCTTAAATTTTAATCCGATTTTCATCGATCAGAAGATTTTATCTTCATATTTAAATTTTGACTCGATCGTTCACCGATTAGGAGATCTTATCTTTGTGTTTTATCTTAAAACTTTTTAGACTTGGTGTTGCTGCCGCCTGAAATAAATGCATCGCTCCTCAAGAGCATAAAATTAATTACTTGATTGAAAATGAAGAGATTTGACCTTTGAGAAAATGATCCGTCGGATCTTCTATCATCATTGCCAGGACAGATGATTTGAAAATACCAAATAAGAGTGTGCCATCTGTCAATGTCTGATTGGCTTATCAACTTGGGCACGGATCAGTCTGTCATGGCTGAATCTAGGAGGAGATGCATTTAACCACAGTCTGATCGAGCATTGGATTAATACCAGATGTCACAAATCAACAAGGAGATCAGTTAATCCAGACCATCGGTTCACCTATAAAAGGCTTTTGCCCCCTAATCACCAATCATTTCTACTGTTACCGTGCGAAAGTGCTGCTAAAATATTTCCAAAGGATTCTTAGCATTGAACGATCGTCGAAGATAGTAAAAAACGTCACTGGAGCGAGAGGAGAGGAGTCCACTATTCATCTCTTAGAAGGATTTCATCTGTTTCTCTTAGGTATTAGTCCTCCCTCATTTGTTCTCTTTCAGCTTTATTCTCTTTCAGCTGTAGGATAGCCTCTCTTTCTCTTTCAATTTTTTTTTGCTTTTTCCCCATATCTTTTCTTGAGAAACATGTCCAAAAGAGGTAGAAAGGGGAAAGAAATCATAGGTGACTTAGAGATTAGGTCGACTCAACCTTTACTGGTCATTAAGGTAGGAAATCCACCCTGAGATGACCCTAAAACTGATTCTATAGGTGAGGAGAGTTCGAATCACAGCATAGAATCTCCTGTGCATAGTCTTACGGACTATCTTGATCCAGAAATAAAGAGATTTATTTTGACCAAGGAGAACCTCATAACTCTTAGGAATAAATATGACATACCCGACAAATATGAAATGATAGTATCGGATCTGACAAGTCGGATATTTGAACCTCCCAAAGGTTGCATAGCTTTCTATTTTGAGTCTCTTCGGTCCGACCTACAGTTATCATTACACCCTTTTTTCAACAATGTCTTTCACTTTTATAGAGTCCATCCTACTCAAATAACTCCGAACACTATTAGGATGATTATAGTATTCATAATTATGTATAACTTCCTTGACATAAACCTTAGGATCTCCCTATTTAAATCTTTAGTCCTTTTGAAATGGCATCCAAGCGAGAAGGTTGGTGGTATTTTCTCTTCGAAAAAATCATAAATTCGAACGGAGTCTTTCCTCTTCGATTCACGACTAAAAAGATCATTTTTCTTTGTTCGAGTTCCCATCCCATGGGGTTTTAGGACTTTCTAGAGGCGTCCGGACATCAAACACAACTCTAATGATGAAATTTTTGTTGAAAATTGTGTCTTAAAGTTAATCGTTTGATGATTGTACTAATTATAAATATATATGAATGGATTAATAATAAAATTATTTTTTTTTCATTACAAGTTTACATCTTCTAACAAACTCCTATGTTATGATAAAGTCCTTAGGACTACTTTGATCGATAAAGGAGGATTTATCGTATAGTCTTTAAACTGGTTCATGATCAAACGATACGCTATTACTAGGATGATAGCGATATCAAGTGAAGGTCGTTATGTGCCATATGCGTTGGTTGTCCTCATAATCAAATGGTATGGAGACACAGGTATGGCATGTAAGTAAGATGTAAGAGTACATCATCATTAAATATGATCAACTGCGGAGCACTCTACTGTCAAGAGT